>JAQBSW010001653.1:0-126291 GCA_029291075.1 Eudiplozoon nipponicum
TTAGCTTACATAACTTCATATTGATTCGCTTTGATATAACATCCGTAAATGTAGATGTCCTAAATATTTCAGATAATAAAAATGAAACAGAAGAAACAAGTTCGTCATTGGTCATGATAAAAAACCTTTCATAATCAATAGATCAGCTTAATTCTCTAAAAAGATTCCAGTTGATTCTGGAACATTTGTTTTTGTTGTTTTTTGTACCATATTCTGCGTTAAATTTGTTTTCAAGCAGCGGAAGCTGATTTGGCAGAGCGCATCGCAATTAGTAATTAAAGTTGACTGGGTACGTATGTTACAAATTTTTTTCTATAAATTTGAGACCCTTTATGCATTGTAATGCCCTTAAGTCACATACTAACATAAATATTCTGAATTCTAAGTTAGCTCATTGTCCATCCGCCGGTCTCACATCTAATGACGTTAGGCTACCCAATTTAGAGAGGTATATTTTAGATTTACGTAAAATCCTTGAAAGATATGCCATAGACACAATAAATTCAAATAAAACCGCTGATCAACACTGTTTAAATCAGTACAAACGATCATCGAGACCCGCTAGATTATTCATTCGATATTCTACAAAAGCTTGATGTTTTAATCACCAAAAGTATTTGTAGAATTTTTGAAATTTCAAGATTATTGGAATAGGGAATTATCCGACCATCAAAAGAATCATGGGCGTCACCATTGCACATGATCTCTAAATAAAACGGACCATATAAATCCTGTGGAGATTATTGCATGCTCAATTCTGTGACCAAATCCGATGCATATCCCATTCTAAAAATAACCATCATGCTTGACAAACTCAGCGGTAGCAATTACATTTCTGATATTGACCTCAGACAAGCCTACAACCACATTCAAATAGTGCCAAATGATATTGAAAAAAACTGCGATTTTTACCCCTTTTGGCCATTATTAATAAACT
Organism: Eudiplozoon nipponicum; assembly: GCA_029291075.1. Classification (NCBI taxonomy): domain Eukaryota; kingdom Metazoa; phylum Platyhelminthes; class Monogenea; order Mazocraeidea; family Diplozoidae; genus Eudiplozoon; species Eudiplozoon nipponicum. The sequence goes on from JAQBSW010001653.1 coordinate 938, forward strand.
AACATGCATTTTTATCTCAATTGTGCCACTCTCATATTACAGAGGTTCATGGACGACATAAACTGCGATGATGTCGACTAATGTATTTAATCTGTTGATGACAATTTTTTTGTCCAGACATAGACTTGCATGCCACGCATCTACAAAATGTCCCTTCACGCTCATCAGATCACGGAAATTAGGTCTATTATGACCAAATTTAAATTGCAAATACATCCGTGCATTTCCTAGCACATCGTATTTGATGCACATCAATGAAAACAACCTTAACCGTCAAATGCCAATTCATCAAGAACATTTCGTCACCTAAGACTTTAAAGGAATTACAGAAAATTTTGGGCGTTCTCAACTACTATCGAATGTTCTTTCCCGGCCTATCAAAACAACTTTATCCGTTACTAAGGCACCTGCGGAATCGGAAAAGACTTAGCTGAAACTCCATCATCTCTTGGTCGTCTAAAGATTAGAAATTACTCCATCTTGCCATCATGTTATATTCAAATGCAACAATGCTATCCCATCTAGACTTCCAACGACCTTTTTTACTCACAACCGATGCATAATAATTTGCTAGTGAGGCCACTTTGGAACAAAACATCGATAGACTTCGGAATACTATCAGTTTTTACTCGTGTACTTTGAAAGCAGTATAAACAAGATGCAACAATTTTTGTCGTGAACTCCTTGCCATCCATGACTCAGTGCGCTAATTTATCAGCATTATTGGTAGCAGCAGAGTTGTTGTTTTTTACAGATCATGCATCATTAGTGTACTATGAAATGCGACTTCAACCGTCACACAGTACCCTGATAGAGTAGAATGAAAGTTGAAGCGTCTGAGTCAATGGCAGTTTGACATTTTTCTTTTAAAGGCAAACGAAACATGATTTTAGTCACACTTTCCAGGTCAGACGTCTCGCCACAATTGTATTTGCCTTTGGCATTCTCATCCAACTCAGTGACTCTCAGTAAACATGCACTAAAACTATCCCTCCTACGAACTTAACATCGCGGTGACAGTCATAATGAAAGATCAGTAGCTCATCACCATATCAAGTTGGTATGCCGACAATGGTAATGATTACTCATTGTTTACATTACAGGTAGCAGCCCCAAAAACCAGTACTGCCCTCCAGCTTTCAGAGTAAGGTTTTCGACTTCATTCACTCTATTTCTCATCCAGGAAGTACAGCGACCGGTAAACTAATTACCGATCGTTTCTGAGATCACAGACTCAGGTAGAACGCTAAGGTATGTGTCTCAGACTGTGCTATATGCCCGAAAAACAAGATCACATGGCACACTCATTTGAAGTTGGAAAAATACTTAAATACTTTACGCCTAGCCATCGTCTACATCAGCATAACTTATCTGACTCCAGTTCAAGGTTTTAGCTACCTTTTAATTATGATTGATAGATTTACCGGAGGGCCTGCGGCTTTACCTCTTGGCACCATATCTGCAGATGAAATAACTAATGGTTTTATCTCTTCATGGATAGCACATTTTTGTGTTCCAAACGAGTTCATTACTGTTAAATACTGTTTGTTGCGAAGAACTAATATATATGCAAGTATGTATTAGGTTTTGCGAACCTAGTAACAAATTAGTTCAGTTGTGACCAGAAGGATAAACCAAAGGCAGTATGAACGGAAAGTATAATCTCATGCACATTCGTTTCGTGCTTACTGGCGACTCATCAGTAGGAGCCGGTATTACGCCCTTTAACCACTATATATTTTGTAGAAGAATGTGGAATAATAGGACGATACAATCTCTGGTCGAGGTACTTTTTTCTCATCCAATAGTTTTAAGACTACCTTGCGTGTCTTGGAATTCGCTTTACACAAAACGACTACCTATCACCCTCAATTTAACGGTATGGTAGAAAGAATGCATAGGGTAATCAAATCATCGACAATTAATGGCAACAGTTTTCCTACTTGCTATGCATTCCCGTATACATGAATCTATTAGATCGTCTTCGTCACAAATATTGTATGGAATGAACATACGCTTGCCATGTCAGCTCTCACGTTTACTACCCGCGGAGGATCACCCACAAGTAGAAGTTTCTCGTCTTCGACTTCATTTTGGTGACATGTCTGCCTAGAGACTGAGACATGCTTCTTGGCTAGCTTTCGTTCATCCAATAGCTGCAAAAAAGTCCTGTTTTGTAATGACGCAGCTGTTGCACCGCCGCAACCTAGGTAAAGCGGTCTTTGCCCGATTTTGTTCATAAAAACTAAATATTTGATTATAATGCAAGGTGCGACACTTACTACCGCAAGCATAAACAGATTGAAACCTTTTATCGAAACGCCTGATCCTGACTATATCCTAACTTCTAAGTGCATTTCAGACCCCTCATGCCAACAAACTCCACTATGTCAAAACCTAATTTGCGCCACCATTTTTTAAAATTAAATTTTAAATACTCTACTTATTACGTATTGTATTTTTGCGCACCACACGCGGTTTACAATATGTGACGTGATCATGTGACGTGATATAGGTCCACATGATCCATTTTATATAATCACTCTTTTCATGTAGTATAACCAACTGTTCTGAGCTAACATTTGTTAAGCGCCTATGAAATATTTTTCAGTATTATGCCATTTTTCCTGCAAGGATTGAGTACACTTCATTTAGTCCTTTTTAACCTTTGTTTTAATGTAGTATTGTTTGAACACCATAATATTTTACAGTAAGGCTCTCGCCAGAAACCACACTTGCTTAATTTGATATAACCAGCAACTTAGAGTGAACGTTTTGTTAGCAGCAATAATTAGTTGCAGATTTCATACCAAAGTATAGGAAATTATCATGCATCCCGCAACTTCATCAGTTACGAACCCAACATATTCATTCACGAAAAATATGGACCTCAACTTCCAGTATACAGTAGATTATTTAGTCTTATCAAATTACCCTCATTGACAGGGATCTATTCGGCCTAAGTAGGACATCATAAAATCTGACATCGCCTGGTGCAATACGTTTTGAAATTTTTATGCTGCAGCTGTCAAAAATTATCAGCATCACTCTATTTTGCTTCATGCAGTATGTCCGTCAACAATATTTAACAATTTTTGTAGAAATTACCAATGGTATTTGGCATCATACCATTCTTGTAGTAATTAACGAGTATGCGCAAGCTCGGATCCCTATTGTATATTTTTCTGGTTAATCTATGGGCAGATTATAAACCAATTTCTTAACTATGTTCGAAGCATGCCCTAAATAACTAATTAAGCCTCGCCAGGCGTAATTTTTAAATTTCTCCTAATTGTATACAGGAAAGTGATGTAACTGTTCAAACTATTTTGCAGACCTTTTGTAAAAAAATTAAATTTAAATACACAATTATAATAACTGACGCCGGACCACTGAGTGCGCGCAATCCGTAAACTAATCATTTTGTTGCATCGGGCAGCAGAACAAGCAAGTAGCTTCAACAATCACCGGAAGCCCTTCCAAAACTAGAGACGTTTACTCTGGTTGAAGCAATCCAGAAAACGGCGATCTTTTTATTGAGGCATTCTCAGTGATGCTACTTCCTTCCGATTTGAAGTACTCCCCTTAATCACTATCTCATACTGCAAAACCTCAAAGTTAACAAAACAAATCCAAGCTATACCGCGTCGTCGTGGCCGTCCCCGCCGCGTAACAACTTCCACTAATGGACACTTCTTGCAGTCTCCAGGATCAGTCCAAAACCCTTACGTCGAGCCAATATCACGACTGTTACATTAGTCCTGAAGTCTTCAAAACGTAAGAACCTCACGGTCCCGTGGGCAACCGCTTCATCCCCTTCAACCTCCTACAATTCCAACCATAATAGTTTCAGTCAGGACAGTGAGTACGCAGTCTCTGTCAAGGTCTTGTCCACTCTCACATCCGGAATGTTGCTTCAGAGCAGCACCTCAATCTCAAAAAATCGACCATCGTCCTGCTTTCAGGAACTTGATATCTCACACGCGCTTGATAAAAGCCGTACCAAGAATGTCCATATTAATGTTAACTACTCAACTCTAATCAACAATCGTTCAATCATCCTTATCAGCCCTCGGTCACTCTTTGGCCGCCACCGGTAATCTATCATACGCTTTTCCTTCCCGGTCTAACCTTTCTTTCCCTGGATTCTTTTTGGAAATTCTTATCAATTGCAGATAACTTATACCCTAAATCAATCAGCATTTTTATCCTTGAACGAGCTCGATAAGTGATAGGTTCCTTTGGAGTTGAATTTACCATAACAACATTTCTTCGTGTTGTTCCTATTTCCATACCGTCTTAGCCTCCCACTTTGTTTCTTTTAAACACATAGACACGACGAGCAAGTTGATTACCTTATTTAAAGCTTGCGACAACCTTGCATGCAATTTTAGATTACAAACCTCTTCACTTGCTCGCACTCCGACGTATCGATGAGCTCACTAAACAAGTAATAAACAAACAAGCGATCGGCGTCAAAAGAGGCGTTTGAACAGCTGCCAACTCTCGTATAAAATTGGCAAACCTCGAAAACCAACTGTTACAAAATTCCAAAATCACAAACAAATTTCTCTTGTTCGGACGACTCTAGTTTTGCCGACGACTATCTAAATTATCTCGTAGAACTTTATTTCATTTCCACTCCAGCTTCTGAGACGTTAGAGAACGGTGACGCTGAGAATCTGCGTTGGCTTGAAATTTGACTGGCCACCGTCTTTCAAGCAATCAAAGACATTAAATTTAAACTTCAATTTGATCAAAACGGTGTCGCTATCGGCCTGATTTCTCATCTAGGTTGGAAACACTTCTCTTATTGCTGACGTTATTAACAGATATCTTGAAATTACCTATCTTCCCTAAAGTGGCTCAACTCGATCTCTTCCATCTCAAAAAATGGCACATTGTTGATCTGCTCATTTGAATATCTCCGCCCTATAACCATTAGCCCTGCTTTCACTTATATCTTCGAAAGGATCATATATAACTTAATCTTCCCTATCATCAAGTCTTGAGATAATTTCTTCCTCCTTGATGATAAACATGGCATCTTAAATGGACGATCTTCTTCCACCAAAATAGCGTCTTTAATCACTGATAATTTTCTATTTCGTAATGTCACGAATGCACTTGTCTCTTCCTAGATATGTCTAAGTCTGTTATTCTATATCGTTTTCAGCAATTGAACCCACCTTATTTAGCAATATTATATGTAACAGCGTCCTCAACCATGTCAGTTAATATGTTCGAAATAGTTACACAACTTTAAAAGTCGGAAATATTCACTCGAGGTCAGCCTTTAACTGATCTAGATAGCCCCGGGTTTGAGCAATTCTTCCTACACATTTCAACCTAACACTCCCGGGTGCAGGTTGAGGACAAACTGTTTAAACTGTTCAAATATGCAGATGACATGATAATAGTATTCAGTAATCCAAAATCGTCTAACCCTTCCTCACCTCTTATCACTCAGCGTCTATCTTTGTTACGCTCTCATCTCAGTACAATCAGTCTAGAATTAAATCCCGATAAGCAAATTGTTCACTCGACATCAAAATAATTGACTCGGTCAAGCACCCTGTGTAGCATTAACCACTTTTTATACTAAGAACGAACCAAGGGTCCTATATAGGGCTGGCATTAATTCATAAGAAAGTACGCACAAAAGCGCTCGTATTAGGATGAATCAGTCAGCACAATCATGGAAACAAACTTCAAGCTGAAATTAACATACAATCATTAATATTAGTAAAAAAGTTTTACTAAATCGATGCTCATTATCCGAGTAAAATACTATATGTATATTTTTTTTTAGAATAGAATATCTTTATTTGGATTCAAACTACATATGTTCCATCAAATATATAAAAATATTTGATAATGTACAATATAAAAAAGTTATCACGTCACATAAATATGAGCAATTAGTCTCATATAGATAAGTAGTTCTCTTGTAACACGCGGCCCCGCGTTACAACCCAACGATGTTAGATTTTGACAAATACAGTGATCTTTAAGGTCAAATAATCTAACTCTGTTCTTACACAATATTTCTCTTAACTGTGATTTTAGAAACAATCTCTGTTATTTTCAAGCATTTTCAATTGAGATTTCTTGAACTGCAATTTTATTTGTAATTAATAGGGTTGTTTATTAAATATACAGAACCGCGCGCGATACGCATGGAACACGCGGTGGATTATTGTGTCGCAGTGGATTCATTCCACTCAGTTGGATTATTCGCAGTTTACGCGACGGATTTTCTGTTCACATTTAACTATGCCTATCCGAATTTCAGAGAATAATGGATTATTATAATGACATAAGTTAAAAACATAGCAAACAGTGAACTAATTATTTGTGAATTTTTGTCATTGAAGTCTTTACACATTCATTTTCAGTGACAACTTTTAACAGTGACTATGTTCATATCATCATGTATTTTCAATCGGTTGCATATATTTATTTCAATTCAGACATTTGTGAAAGAATAATTGCTTGTGTGTAAGATATGCAACTTTATAAACAGCGTTCATTTTGCTACCGTCTAGTGCATGGACAATTTTGTTTAACTGTGACTTGTGCATAAGACATTCATCTTTGTGAACAATGTTCAGTCTTTTTGCCGTCTAGAGTACGGACAATATAGTTTGACTGTGACTGGTGTTTAAGACATTCATTTGTGTTAAAATTTAATTTTATTGCCGTCTGGAGCATCGTCAATTTGGACTTCTTATGATTTCATATGCGAAACCATTTACAATACATGTGTGATCCTTCATATCAGTCTTCTCTCATTACACGGATCTCCACAGCCGCTACCAAACTAATGTAGGGAATGATAAATCTCGCAAGTCTCCTACACTCTTTAGTTATAATGTATAATATATCAACATCTGAAAATTCGGCTGTAATAATCATTATGATATATGAAAAAGAACGGTCTTAATTACTAATGGCATTTTTACAATAATCGATTATATAAATATTTATAGATTCATCATCGAAATAGAACAAAATTAAGGTATAATTCGAGTGTAGCATAATGCAAAAATTGATAATCATGACTAGCATATTATTATATGTATTGTTGACTAACTTGATGATATACTGCATAACAATTCAATTTTAATAATAAAGAACATGAAAATAAAAATCTAAAGAAGGTATGTTGCTAATCGCAATTATCTTTGTCTTTTATTTAACCACGAGAAAATATTATCATAATAAAAATTAAAAAGATCAGCAGGATTGGAGATTTTTCCTTGGTCAGTACATAAAAATTTAAAGACATCTTAGATGGAGGCGTTTCTCTAAGCTCCTTTGGCAATTGATTGTAAATTTTGTAAATTTTCGAAAAAGAGAATAACTTCCCCGCAACATTTCCCACCAAAAGAGGAGAGATCGCTAAATGTCCAGATCTAGTTCCATCTTCATGAATCTTTCTTATTGGATTCATATAGGCACCAGTCCAATGGTTCAAATAGAAAACTTTAATGCAATAGCACATCCTCCAAAACCATAAAGTTTGCAATGATACAAACTGTAATCTAGTGGCGTATATAGTGAAGGAGACGGGGCTAGTTTGTTTAACAACTTTTCTTTGCACAGCTTCTATCTTGTTGCATAAGCCCTTTTTAATGGATTCCAAGTAGCGGCATCATATTCTACTATCGATCTAATCCAAATTATATTCATTTAAAAAATGATATCGTTTGATAAAATATTTCTGTTTATTAATGCCCATCTGTTCTTAGCATTGCTTACTATCCTTTCAATATGTCTATCAGCAGAAACTGTACATTGAATAGTTATGCCTAAATCCTTAATTTCTTGCTAGAGTTTGGTCTCAAAACCATCATTAATCAGAGCATCATGAAAATAAACATAATCAAATTAATATATTACAGTTAAATACTGTTTGTTGCGAAGAACTAATATATATGCAAGTATGTATTATGTTTTGCGGTACCGTCCTATTGTTCCACATTCTTCTACCAAATATATAGTGGTTAAAGGGCGTAATACCGGCTCCTACTGATGAGTCGCCAGTAAGCACGAAACGAATGTGCATGAGATTATACTTTTCGTTCATGCTGCCTTTGGTTTATCCTTCTGGTCACAACTGAACTAAAAGATTAAGAACATCAGATTAAGATTGACTAATTAGTGGGCTTTTATTCAACAAATGAATAAACAATTATTATTAATATAGTCTTCAAAATTTCATCTCTAACTATTCATTTGATTTTAAAACAAATAGTGATTTCAACCTTAATTTTCTGTTTTACACATCCACCCTACCCATTGGAAATATTCTAATAATACAATAGTTATAAGTAATAATTTGTCTGACGCGTGCAAAGGGTAAATTAATGTCTATTGACTGCAGTTTCATTTAGATGTACGTACATGTGTATCAAAATAAAATAATTTAACCAAGTTTTTTAGTTATGCATACACATACTCATGGACATGCGTGGCGTGCGCCAATAACTGTTATTAACTTCTCTATCTTGAGTACAACCTAGTGGTTTGAATTGTAATTTAACATGTGCATTAGTCTTTCGGACTTCTGGTTTATATCACTCATGGCATGTTTTTATGACGAGTGTTTCTGAATTATGGGTCTCCCCATCTCAGTTACGTCATTTACATTGAGTGTGTTTAAAAAAAACGAATAGTTATTGCATGCAATTGATAAATTATTATTCAGCCACTCTGGTCTAAATTAGTTAGATGAAAACAACAGTTATGAAAATGCACACACACACAAATGTGACACGCGAATATCCAATGAAAGGTCAGTCTGAGGTATATAAATATTATGACTAGAGGAAATAACGCGCTTGCTTCATTTGTTTCGTGAAATGCATCTGATGAAGATCTACGGTAATGTAAGGCCGAAATATTATTGATGAAAGAAAATTACTGGAACAATGAAAGCTGCGTTAGTCAAAACGCAGATCAGGTAATTACAATTATTCCAGGTGCGCATCAAGGCAACTCTTCAAGAAACATTTAACATGGAACTATAACAGAAATGCCGTTAAATGGTATAATAAATATACGCTAATGAAACAACAAATCGTGAGACAAGTGCAAATATTTCCTTTTTAAGTATTTGTTTAAAACATGATGTTATTCCTAAATGTTTTCGTTTTAAACTAAATTTTAAGCTAAATGCTTATGGCATGTCTCTTAAGCATGACCTTTGTATAAATATTATAAAAACTTTGATTCGTGATTTAGTTAAACGTAAGATTATACTTATTCAGAAAAAAACTAAACTAAGATCGATGTTAACTTCTCTTTTGCACGTAGATGATTTTAAATGCATTGAGGATTTCAGTGATAAAGCCCGTAATAGAGAAATAAAAAAGTAAGAATTAGACACGATAAAAAATTAGCTGACTTGGGAATTTATAGACCCCAAGAAAGTGATAATTTAATCGGGACTAATAGAATAGTAAATCTATCAACATTAAATCTTAAGAAGGATCAAGTTGAACTACTTAACCGTGGTTTAAACATGGCTATTCCTAATGAAAGATCGGTTAGAAACGAATTAATTACTGAGGCTGTCAAAACGGCAAAGCTTCTTTCGGATAATGATAAGGTGAAATTTGAATTAGACGTTGCCTCATTGGTTTTAACACACAAAGAGGATAAAGTTAAGCCTAATTATGAAATTAAACGTCTCAGAAAAGATTTAGTATCAAATAATGTTATATGTCTTAAGGCGGATAAAGGAGGAGCTACAGTTCTGATGAATCAATCTGATTATGACAATAAAATGATAGAACAGTTAAGTAATGCTGAAGTATACACTAAAATAACAAAAGACCCTACTGATAAGTTACAAGGGCAAGTAAAATTATTAATCAATAAAATGATTGCTAATGAAGAATTGGATTCGACGCATGGTAACACTCTCATTCAAAGAGATACGGTTGCACCCAGAGTTTATGGTTTAGTTAAAGTGCATAAGCCGGGTAATCCTTTAAGAATTATAGTGAATGTACAACACTCCCCAACATATAAAATTTCAAAGTTTTTGTGCCATAGAATAAGAAAATATTCCTATTTCTTAGAACATACCTTGCTTAACTCATATCATTTGGTTGAAATTATTGATAAATATGTACTAGATGAAAAGGATAGATTAGTAAGCTTAGATGTAGTATCTATGTACACAAATATACCGGTACCTGAGGCTCTGGATTGTTTTAGACGTTTCCTAGTTGATCACCCACTAATATTAGAAGGAAGCAAAATGACGTTAGGACACGTCATGGAGATGATGTGTATTTGTATGTCCTCCACTTATTTTAAATTTCGTAAGGAATTTTATAAACAAATTAGAGGCGTTCCAATGGGACAACCTTTATCGGTCCCAATAGCCAATATCTTTATGCATTATTTGGAAAATAATCTGTTGGATAAGACTCCATTGAAACCAAAACTGTACCTACGTTTCTTGGATGATATATTACTGATCTGGAACCATGGTGACAATAAATTGGTAAATTTCTTAAATTTAGCTAATCGAATGAGCGAACTACAATTTACCTTAGAAAGGGAATCGTCGGGTGAATTACCATTTTTAGATGTCAAATTAATTAGAAATGGTTTGAAATTGGGAAGAGATATTTATAGGAAGGATACTTATTCAGGAATCCTTCTTAATTTCAAGTCCAATCACCCGTTTCGTATGAAAGTCGGGATCTTAAAGTCATTAACATTAAGAAGTCTCAAATTAACAGATATAAAGCATAGGAAGTTAGAATTAGACAGACTACGCGATATATTTAAGACTAATGGTTACCCTCCTCATTTAATAGATACAACAATGAGGGACATGGTGAAGAAATTTAATCCTAGTGTGAGATACACAAAAGCGGATAAGGATAAGGAAGAGCGGAAGGTCATGGTATTACCGGACTCTATATTAAGTAGGAAAGTGAAATCAATAGCTTTAAAATACAATATAAGGACCGTTTTAAAACAGCCCCTTACACTAGGCACTATACTCCCTAACCAAAAAGAAAAGATTGAACCCTTAGACACTTCAGGAGTGTATGAGATCCCATGCAATGATTGCAGTCTCAAGTATGTTGGTGAAACCATGCGTCCAATCAAAGTAAGAAGAGGTGAACATAAAACTGCGTGTAAATATGGACATATTGCTAAATCTGACCTTGCTCGTCATGTAGTGGAGACTGGGCATACTATCGACTGGGAGGAATGCAAACGCATAGCAATATGTAGTCGTAATAGGATGACGAGATTGATTAGGGAATCTATAGAAATTAAATCTAGAGATAATATTATGAATGAAACAGCTGTTGAAAAATCTTTAGGTCCGATTTGGAATACTGCACTAGCTAGTGGAAGAAAAAGGCGATTGCATGAATTGGTAACTGAAGCTAGCTCCAGTAAAAGATTAAGAACATCAGATTAAGATTGACTAATTAGTGGGCTTTTATTCAACAAATGAATAAACAATTATTATTAATATAGTCTTCAAAATTTCATCTCTAACTATTCATTTGATTTTAAAACAAATAGTGATTTCAACCTTAATTTTCTGTTTTACACCCCCACCCTACCCATTGGAAATATTCTAATAATACAATAGTTATAAGTAATAATTTGTCTGACGCGTGCAAAGGGTAAATTAATGTCTATTGACTGCAGTTTCATTTAGATGTACGTACATGTGTATCAAAATAAAATAATTTAACCAAGTTTTTTAGTTATGCATACACATACACATGGACATGCGTGGCGTGCGCCATTAACTGTTATTAACTTCTCTATCTTGAGTACATCCTAGTGGTTTGAATTGTAATTTAACATGTGCATTAGTCTTTCGGACTTCTGGTTTAATCACTCATGGCATGTTTTTATGACGAGTGTTTCTGAATTATGGGTCTCCCCCATCTCAGTTACGTCATTTACATTGAGTGTGTTTAAAAAAACGAATAGTTATTGCATGCAATTGATAAATTATTATTCAGCCACTCTGGTCGAAATTAGTTAGATGAAAACAACGGTTATGAAAATGTACACACACACACATATGTGACACGCGAATATCTAATGAAAGGTCAGTCTGAGGTATATAAATATTATGACTAGAGGAAATAACACACTTGCTTCATTTGTTTCGTGAAATGCAACTGATGAAGGCCTTCGGTAAGCTTGGCCGAAATATATTGATGAAAGAAAATTACTGGAACAATGAAAGCTGCGTTAGTCAAAACGCAGATCAGGTAATCACAACTGAACTAATTTGTTACTAGGTTCGCAAAAACTAATACATACTTGCATAATCAAATTAAGTTCTATTAACTATTCTTTTTAAAGCTCTCGTATTCTTACTGTTTATTCTCAGCCCTAGTGTTATCAGATAAGTACTTAAGTCATAAAAATCTATTGTCACATTATTTTTGGAGAAGTCGACATTTTTTGAGTCAATTGGAAGGATTACTTTTAAATCATCAGCAAATTGGCAAACTCAACCGTTAAGGAACTTAGTTTCCAAATGTGCAAATACGATTTTAAATAAAATTGTCCCCAAACTTTATCTTTGAGGAATTCCACTTGTTACTCGTTTCGATTTTGATATAAAATCATTTACTTGAATAATCCTTCTTCGATTATATAACCAGAATCTGAGTAATCTAAAAATAATTGGATCAATATTCAATAAATTAATCGCCTTTAAAATAGCATCAAACGAGATAGAGTCAAAAGCATTTTGAGATATCTATAAATAAAATTAATGCATCTTATTTTTTCTCATCAAGTGTAATCACGTTTCCACATAGAAAACATATTATTTATGGTCGATCTATCTTTCGCAAAGTCATGTTGACTTGTATCAAAACGAACCATTTACTCTTCAGTTTACTCAAAATGATTCTTTTTCATCTTTGTCGGACTATCAGCAGTGATGAATTAATTTAATTGTCAACCAAATCTAACCTTATTTTTAAAATACTATAGATAAGACACTTCATTATTTTATCTCGTTTAATTCTTAGTTTACATAATTTTCTATTGATTCGCTTTGGTATAATATCCGTAAACGTAAACTTTAATAATCAATCATTACGCTTAAATCTCTGAAAGGTTTTCAGTTGATTCTGGATTAAAATAAAGCATGGGAGATAAATCTAAGAATGCTTCTGACGGGTTGAAAACGTTGATTCAAGGGCTGACTGCAGAATTATGTATAATTAAGTCTCGTCTGGATGATACATTCAAAATACTTACTAAGGAAATCCGCATGAACCACCCAACCATTACAGGTAGGCACAGCACCTTTGTATCGGTTTTTATAAATTATTAGACTTCCCAAATCTTAATCAAACTACTTGCATACTCTTCAAGTCACATAACCCCAAGCTGAAACTCAAATTATTTAAAGCCTATGCCCTACCTCTCATTTCTTATGCTAGCGATTTTTATTGCCCATCGAACAGGTCTCCTCAGGATTTCTAAAGCGTATCTTCCCTCTCAGGCCGAACATTTAAGAGCGCCTTCGCCTGGCAAATCTTCTCCCGCTACGGTTTACTCAACACTAACGAATCATCTATTTCCCTCATAATATCTAAATTTGGCTTTTACTCTCAAATTTTGCTCACACAAGTCACCCCTACGCTTTGCGCAATAGCAACCCTTCAATTCAATCCAACCATACTTCCAATTTATTTATCTAAATCTATCTATTTTCCAAAGCCACAGGCGTATTTAACGCATTACCTACGGAAATAAAACTCATAATCCGACACGAGTTTAAGACGGCGGTTTACATTCACTGCTTCAATATATTCCTACGCGAGAACTCTGATTAGGAGCGAAACTGGTTCCTTCATCTCTCATAATACTCTTATTATCCCTATGCTTTGAAATTGTTTTGGTGCGTTAAATTTCTTATTTCCTAGCCTTCAAATCAGAGCAGTCACCTTAGAATCTAAACGTCACATCTGGGTACTCCAATGACATTTATGTTTACTGCATTCAATTATTAAGTACTCTGTCATAATTTGTTCTAGCAATTATCTTCATTTTCTTGTAGCAAACTATCGGAATCTCAAAAATTCTGATGGATAAGCTAGTGGTATTCAACTGACGCTGTTTCTTCTATGCCTTCCAACAGTCTTAATTTCATTCAACTGAAGTCAGTGAATCATGCACGGGAAACTAATATTTTGACTCTATTTGGCCTTACTCAAAACTACCTTACAGAAACTCGAAATTTACGACAAAAAATCTCACCGGTCGATGTCTGAAGCTTATCCTTGCTCGCTTTTTAACACTGTCTTAAATTCGTTTATTCGACGACAGAAAATCCTGCATTGATATTCTGATTCTTCACGAGCATTAATCTAGTCGATCCCTACCTAGTCATGTGGAATCTCTTTCTCCTCAGAACGAACTATCACGAAGTTGATGGAAGTGCTTCTCTTTCACAGCTCCCATCAGTATTATCGTTAAATACTTTGCTATTAAATATTTCGTTCATTTTCACATATCCCTACTTTTGAATTGTACCTTACCATTTCAATTGTTGGGCCAGATGGCCTTTGTAGCCAAATAAATTTATAATAATAATAATAATAATAATAATACATTTATTTGGCAACAAAGGCCAACAGGCCCAACCATTCAAATAACAAATAAAGGTAGGATATGTGGAGATGAATGAAATTGTGACTAGCAAAGTATTTAACCACAGGAGAGGGAGGAGTTCAGGAAGAGAAGTGCTTTCATCAACTTCATGATAGTTCAATCTGGTGAAAAAGAAAGATTTCATTTGATTAGACAGGATCAACTGTAGTACAATCCATGAAGGGTCCATGCATCAATACGGGGTAGGCTTGTGTCGGAGAGACGAAATTTAGTGTGAGTACGAAAGTGATGATGGACGGGTAGCCGACAACGACCGATGTAGTTCTTTGTCGTGGATATTGAATTTCTATAGGGTAATAATTACTAGGATAATGTCGACTAGATTGAAGCGTCAGTCTTGTGCATGGTTCACTGGCTTCCGTTGAGCGTGATTATGACTGATGTTAGGCGAGACGGAATCAATGCCCGATGTAAACCGTCGGGTGGTCCAGTAGACTTTTCGAGGATCCGGCCGCTCGCTGAAACAAAAGAGGAAAAAAATTAGATGAGCAAAACGTGGTAAATTATTCTCTATTTGGATGTGATAGAATGAAAAATGAGAATAGAAATAATGTCAGGGAGTCAAAAGAGTCAAATTTAAAATCAGAGGGGAAAAGTGGAAATTAGAGGCCAGCCCGAAGGAACTTCACCCTCTGAAACTAGTAACAAGAGAATAGGCATGGGATGAAAGAAGTATTACGGTTTAAGATAAAACTAATTGCGCTTTCAATCGGTCGTCTCGCATAGAAATTTGTTATAGAAGTACTTGTGGGTAGTCTTTTTAAATTCGTTCTGGGACAGGAGCTTTATTTTCGTGGAAAGAGCGTTGATAACACTAGTGACTTTGGAAAAGAGATGGATTTTGTTAAATATATTGGGAGTATGGTTGAGTTGGATTGAAAAATTGCTAGAGCGTGTAGCGTAGTGGTGACTTGGGTGAGCAAAGTTGGACAGTGATGGGCAAGTTATGATCTTACGAATAAAAGAAATGACTCGTAGGTGACGGGTTAACCAAAGCGGTAGAAGGTTGGCCAGGAGTAGGCGTTCCCAATAATTTTGGCTGTGAGGGAAGACTCGCTTTAGAAATCTGGAGGAGATCTGCTCGATGGCGTACGAGGAGGCTAGAATGAGAGAACAGTAGAATTCGCTAGTGAATGAAATAAGGGGTAGAACATAGACTTTAAATAGTGTGAGTTGAAGAGTGCGGTTGTTATTCTAGTAGCAGATCAAACGGGCCCATTTGAAGAGTTTGGAAGTAATGTGTGTAAGTTGTTGGGAAAAATCTAGAGATTTTGAAAAATAGATACCAAGGTGCTTGGAAGAACCTATCATTTCTATATCAAGGGAATAATTAGCATCTGGGTAAGAACAGAATGGGTCGAAGGAGAGTTTCATCTAGCGAGTTTTGGCGGGGTTTAGTTTGAGACCGATATTGCTAAGCTGAGAATGGAGCGAGGATAAAAGCACCGATATAACAGGTAAGGAAGGGTTGGATGCTGTGAGGTTGCTGAATACTATGACCATGTCATTCGAATATTTAAACAGCTTGAAAGGATTGTCCTCAACCTGTACCTGCGCGAGTGTAAGATTGAAAAGAATAGGATAAAGTACGAGCCCTCGTGAACACAAAATCGGATAAGGGCTAGCCTCGACTTTTACAGTTGCGCATCGGTTTCGGAGATAGTAACTGATAAGATTGAGGATGTTGCCGTAGATACCACTGCTCAACTATATGGATTCAATTGCTGAAAATGACAAAGAATAAAAAGTCTGGGATATATCTAAGAAGACAAGAATGCATTCATGACATTTGGAGCAAGAGAAGTAGCAGTGATTAAGGACACTGACTAAGTTAGTGGCAGAGGAGCGGCCATTCAGGAAGCCATGCTGATCGTCGACGAGATAGAAGTTGTCCTGAGACTTAATGAAAGGGTAGATTAGGTTGTAAAAGACCCTGTCGAAGGTTTTAGTGAAAGTAGGGAGGATAGTCATATGGCGGAGATTTTTGAATGAGGATATCGACGAAGTGCCGTTTTCGGGATAGGAGAGCTCGTCGAAATAAGCCATTCTGAGGGATGATAGGTAGTTTTGAGGCATCGGTTGATAACATCGGCAACCAGAGAGAAGAGCCTCCAGCCAAGAATTGCTATCAGGCTGACCTAGAAACCGTATTGATCAACTTGGTGTTTAGATTTCGTGTCTTTAATTGATTGAGCGACAGAAGCCGGTGAAACGTTGAACCAGCGTAGGTTCTCAGCGTATCCATTGTCTAACATCTCACAAGGCGGAGTGGGAGTAGAGAAGAAGTCAAGGAGATTATTTAAATAATCGTGGACAAAGCAAAAGTTGTCCGACCGAAAGAAGTTTATATATGAGGTTTTGGGCTTTTGTAGCGGTTGGTGTTTCATGACTGCGAACATTATCCGGGACTTAGGAGCCGTGCGGATGCGCCTCTCGATATTGAGCGCTTGCTTGTTGATAACCTGTTTAATGTGCTCATCGATACGTCGCAGTGCCAGAATGCGAGCATATGAGGATTTGCATAGTCTAGAATTGCGTGCAAGGTTGTCGCGTGCCTTGAACAAGGTGTTCAACTTGTTGGTCGCGTGTATCTGTTGAATAGAGATGGCAGAATTGAAGTGAGAGGATAAGATGTTAGGGAAAAGTATGAGGAGAGGTTGTCTGGTAGAAAAAGTTCCCTCCAGGTAACGGAGTCACAGAGTCGGCAAAACTCTTCCTATTTGGTGAATCGCCTGAATAATTGAGTGCCCTTTCTAGGGATAAAGGATAAAAGACTAATTAAGAAGGATAGCTGACAGTGATCGAGATTATGGAAGATCTCCCGAGATTGGACATTGGTCACCTCTTTGATGGAGTGGACACAGTCAATTTTTTTGTTCCCTCGAGTAGGTAAGTGCCCGAATTAATTTAGTAGGTTATCCGTGAAGAGTCAAAGCAGCGGGTGACATTCAGAAGTTAGATTTTTCCAGTTTACCATGGAGAGGTTAACGTCGCCCACAACGACGTAACGATTGGAGTGCGGATAGAACAAAGTGTACAAAAGTTGAGTCCCGCGAGTGTCGTCGATGATTGAGAGATTGGGGGTCTGTAAAAAACAAAGGTAGATATACTTTGGTTAATGATTAGTAGCTGAAACGAGAAAAATTCTAATCCTAGTGAGTTCGATGTAGACTAACGTTTGGGCAAGAGAGAGGATCAGGCCTAGGCAGCCAGTCCGCCCCTTTGACCGACAGTTCTGTCACTAGGATGGAAAGTGTAACCATGGATGAGGAAAAGGTCATCGCAGTGTATGGATGGGGACAGCCATGTTTCAACAAGAAATCATGTCTTGCTCGCCAGAGGATAGAAATGCTCACAGTTTATTGATTTTTGGCATAAGCGATCTACAGTTGATAAGAATTGCAGAGTGATCTGAAAGAAAAATGGTTAGACCGGGGAGGAGAAGCGGGCGGGGACTATCCGCTGGCACTCGGAGCAAGATCGACGGATGATGATGTTGACATACCGCTCGTTGACGAGAATGGAGTGGCCAGCGTCGATCTTGATTTCTTTTGTCCCACTTTGGTCGGCTGGGTGAGATAATTGGAGGATTTGAAAACAGGAAGAAGGCGAGTTATTTGGGCTCGAGGGGACGCTTTGGAGCGGCGTTGTTGGGGTGGGAGGGGACAAGATCTGATAAGGAATGAGAAGCAATTATGCTGGGTGGGGTCGATGAGGTTGGCGAAAGGGGGAGTTGATGCTGATGGGCCTGTGTCGATATCCCGCATGGTCTATGGCGTCTTACGTTTTTTGCGGTTTCTGGACCGCTGCAACGGTCGTGAAAGTGACATGAGGAAGGGATGTGGGTCTGTAAGAGGAGATAAGGGGACAGGGTCCGTTATTGGGAGAATTTACCCGGCGTGGTCAGCTACGACGACGCGCTAATGTTTGAGATTGTGGGGGGGGGCAGTTGTGGAGTATGGACAATTGGTGAAGGGAAACCCTTCAAACCGGAAGGAGGTCAGCAGAAAGGTTCTAGAGGGAGGGGCGTCGCCGAGGACGCTGCCGTAAAGTGAACGGCCTTTCTTTGTATTGCTCCAGCCCGCTAAGGCGAGACTAACTGCAGGAAGAGAATGGAGTCTGGCTGAGGGGTCTGAGCTTTCTCTATTTTCCTTTGTAATAGCGTGCAGTCACGCTTCAATTTGACTTTGCCAGACGATAATAAGGGTGATTGTGATTTTATATAACTAAGCTCGTCTTCAGACAATATTTTTTGTGAAGAAAGCACAAAAGCGCGACCTTTGTCCGAAGAAACCTCTTTAAGGTGGCTGAAGTTATCCTCCAGTTGCCTCCGAGGCCAAATGGTCCTTTGAGAGAGGGGGTGTTTAGACTAGAGAAAGAGGTTGCGCTATCTGTGGTTTTGCATGTCAACCTCCCTTGCTGCATTGTCCAAAACTCGTCAACCTGACGCAACAGGTGGGGCTGCAGGCTAGAGATCGAAAGGTTGCCAGTTAGAGCTCCAAGAAGTCCTGTGACATCAGCCATTTCTTGCTGGAGGTCAGCAATATTGGAGATTAGCTTTTAGGTTAAGAACGGGGAGATGGTGGCTGGCGATAAAAGTTTGTTCATGGTAGAGTGAAATAAAAAAGCAAATATAGTGTAAATTAGGATGAGAGAGAGAAATATGAGTATAAATGTCAATAAGAAACGGAAAATCCGATGAGCTAAAAGTAGGTCCATAGGATATGGATGAAAATTCCAAGAAAATAGTGTAATTTATTTCCAAGTATATCCCAGAGATGAAATCTGACATGAAATCGAGAGAATCTAAAAATAAAAATACAAAAATAAATTATTATTATTATTATTAATACTTTATTGTCAAAATATCACTTTGCCAAATGTCTTACAAAACACTAATAATATTGTAACGACACAAAGCAATTGCCGACATTTATATAATTAAACGAACATTGGTTGCGCGGGTGGTGATAACAATTACTATAATCAAGGTTGCGGTCTTGATATAAACACCTGACCCATTAATTACTTACATATGTCAGTATAAACCAAGAATTGTATAGTGTAGAAAAGGCAATTCATCCAGTAGACCGGTTTCGTCCTTATTGGGAACTCATCAAGTACTGGCCAGAATTTGCCGCGGACAGGATACGAACCTGGGCACGTCTGCTTCGGAATCTGGTGCTCTAACCACTGAGCTATCCTGCCGCACACTACACTACACACAATTTTCAGTTATATACTAACTAATGTAACTTGGTTAGTCAATTTTTCCTTTAGGTGGAGCTCATATGGCATCCATTTAGACCCAAAGTTCCAACTAACCATGCCCAATCTGTCATTACTGAACAGACACCACATTACATGCGGAAGTTTATACTGGCATATGTAAGTAATTAATGGGTCAGGTTTTTATATCAAGACCGCAACCTGTGTTGTGTCTGTTCAGTAATGACAGACATATGTAAGTAATTAATGGTCAGGTGTTTATATCAAGACCGCAACCTTGATTATAATAATTGTTATCACCACCCGCGCAACCAATGTTCGTTTAATTATATAAATGTTCATTTCAATACCACTTCCCCATGTAATGTGGTGTCTGTTCAGTAATGACAGATTGGGCATGGTTAGTTGGAACTTGGGTCTAAATGGATGCCATATGAGCTCCACCTAAAGGAAAAATTGACTAACCAAGTTACATTAGTTAGTATATAACTGAAAATTGTGTGTAGTGTAGTGTGCGGCAGGATAGCTTCCAGTGGTTAGAGCACCAGATTCCGAAACAGACGTGCCCAGGTTCGTAGTCCTGTCCGCGGCAAATTCTGGCCAGTACTTGATGAGTTCCCAATAAGGACGAAACCGGTCTACTGGATGAATTGCCTTTTCTACACTATACAATTCTTAGTTTATACTGACATATGTAAATAATTAATGGGTCAGGTGTTTATATCAAGACCGCAACCTTGATTATAATAATTGCCGACATATTGCGTAAATTAAATTCAATTCGATTTACGCTGCATCAATGGACAAAAAGCAAAACTTGCCGTTAACCAATAATGTGCAAGTAGCCATATATGGCTATTACATGGCCATTTAAGCACGGTGAATTTACCATGCAATTCAGTTGTCGCGATTGCCTTCTGCTGTGCGTGTCTCCGAAGTGCTGCCTCCTACCTTTCACATACGCTGATTTTTGGCCTTGCTTTACAAACATTGGCAACATCAGTACAACTAGATAGACGATCCAATTACTGCAGAACTTCAACGAAGTTACTCAGCGAGATTCCAACGCCACAACAGAAGAAACCATAAACCGGGTCAATTCGAGCTGGTCACAAGAGTCTAGGAGTACTTCTGGACGACATCACACTTAAGGACCTTCTCTGAATTAGCCAGAAAACGCAAGACTGGCCCTGTTAAGGGCCCCCAACAGTACTAACTCTTCATTTTAGGGCACTCTAACCGAGTTCGTAACGTCGTACGGCATTTACTTAAAGCTGGAGGCGTTTACAAAATTGGCGACCGCGCCAAGATACTGAGTACTGTACTGTTTTTTTTTCTATAAATAATAATGACTTTATTTTTCATTTATTTGGGATAAAAATAGATTAACATTTGCGTATACTTTTTTTATACTCTGGTCGTGGTCTTCTGGGAATTTTGTTAGGTATATATGTTCTCTCTAAAGTCGTGGTCTTCTGGGGAATTTTTTTGTGTACATGTTCTATTCAATTTTGCTACGTACAAAACTGCACCGCACGTGCTCGACGGATTCAACTGCGGAAGATTTCAATTTTAGAAGCTGTTAGTATCTACGTACAAAACTGTGAACAAACATTGACGTGTTTTGTGAATGAACTAATTTCATATGTTCTGCGCTCATCTCTCGGCAGGTTCAACTGCGGAAGATTCTCTTTCAGATTTGGAGGCTGTTAGTGGGTAAGCTTTTCGTTTAAAGAATATTTATACATTTTCATCTTGCTTATAAATTTATGCTTTTAATATCCCGTTAGATTGTTAGAATGTCAGGTCCATTGTTGGATATTGATATTCCTGTTTGAGATGGAAATAGTGAACTGTTCTTTATGCGCGTAGACTCCGCTTTCTCCCCGTTTCCAGATTATGACAGTCATCAAAAACTGTCAAAGGTTTTTTGCTAAACAACCTTTTGAATCGCAGCGACGGATTTATCCTAAGCTTGAGGCCATTAGGAAGCTACATAATCCCATTTTGGGCCTACAAATTGAAGTAGAATCCTTGCTGGGGCCCACAGATACCGAGCAAATAATAAATAAATACGCACAGTTAGACATGTCAAACCTTGGCCCCATCGAGATTTTAAGGAAATTACGGAAACGTTGGTATAAAACCAATATTTATGACCATGAGGCTAAGGTTGTTTTTATTAACAATCTTCCACAATCATTAAAATTATTCGCCAGACAGCTTCCCAACACTCTCTCTATAGATGACTTATCTGAGAGATGTGAGTTAGAATATAGGGTTTTAGAACCTAAGGTAAATCCATTATTCTTTTGTCGACCCCTGCAAGATAATAGGCTCTCCTCTTTAGAGAGGACAGTAGCAAACACGGTTAAAGTTATAGAAGGATTGGCCATAACGAAATCCGAGCGAAATCAAGTGAATGCTTGACCCAAATTCATACCTAAAACTAATTATAACGGTAGGCGGCGATGAAGACCCCCGCAATCCTTTAACAGATATGCCCCAAAGAACTGGTACTATAATCACCAGAAGTTTTTTATTCATGCCAAGTCTGTCTCTCTCGTTTCGAAGAATTTCCGAATGAGTGTCAATTTCAACAGTTGACGGGAAGGACAACAGAACACAGGCTCAGTTGTGCATCAGGATCGAGAAACGTCTGGCGCAGGAAGAAGAAGACCGTACTTTCTGCGCATCAACGGCGTCAACGGCGCCACAAAAAAGAGACCAATTGCAATCCAACATTCCTGTCGACTCTTTTCGTCCACGCCAAATTTGTCACATAGAGAGCCAAACGGTCAACGCCGGTCGCAATCACCAGCCTACTTGTTTGCATGACCCGGCCAAACAGCCCGACGAACTTCTGCATCTTCTTTTTTTCAGAACGGACGAAGAATTCATCGTAGACACAGGTGCAGCAGTCTCAGTTCTCAAGGGTTATTCAATGGCCGATATGTCGCTAGGCGTTCTACTCGCAACGGCTACAGGCGAGCCAATACCTACATATGTTTGTCGGTATTGCACACCCAACATAGGTTTACGGTGTGAATATTCTCACAACTTCATCATTGCCAAAGTCTCACACAAAATAAAAGGCCTTGATTTCCTTTGAAATTTCGGCTCATTGTTGATCTTGCCAATCAAAAGATCATCGACCCCTCCACCGGACTTGAGCAAAGTTTTTGGACACTTGCCTCCGAGCGTTTGGAGTTACAGGTCATTCAGCCAACCCCAGTGCATCATTCAGCAGAGATATCAGCAGCTCTTCGAAAAATACAAATCGCTTTTCGATCTTAACAAGTCAGAGCTACGAGTCTCCAACACGATGCACCATATCGTCACAGAAGGACAACCTATTGCACTCAAGAAGCGACCACTGGCTCCTGCTAAGCTGAAAGCTGCCCAAGAGGAATTCTCAAGGCTTTTGGAAGAGGGAATCATCAGACCATCAAAAGGTTCATGGGCGTCACCACTGCACTTAGTCTCTAAATCAAACGGATCGTACAGAGCCTGTGGAGACTACCGTAAGCTAAATTCATTGACAAAATCTGATGCATATCCTATTCCAAATATCAACACTTTACTTGAAAAACTCAACGGCAGGAATTTCTTCTCAGTGATTGACCTCAGACAAGCGTACCATCACATCCCGGTAGCACCAGAGGATATCGAAAAAACTGCAGTCATCACTCCATTTGGCCTTTTCGAATATCTTTACATGCCTTTTGGACTTAAGTGTGCTACACAGACATTTCAAATATTCATGGACAACATACTTCGCGACGACTCTGCTTATTGTATGTCATATCTCGATGACATTATGGTATTCAGTCCAGACTTAGAATCTCATGCAAAGCATCTACGAAATGTCC
This sequence comes from Eudiplozoon nipponicum, assembly GCA_029291075.1. Classification (NCBI taxonomy): domain Eukaryota; kingdom Metazoa; phylum Platyhelminthes; class Monogenea; order Mazocraeidea; family Diplozoidae; genus Eudiplozoon; species Eudiplozoon nipponicum. The sequence continues at coordinate 24,739 of JAQBSW010001653.1, forward strand.
TCTCACGCTTATCCAACCACGGACTCAAGATCAACTGTGACAAGACGCAGATTGCAACTACATCCGTGGACTTCTTAGGGCATCGTATCACGCCACAAGGTATTCAACCTTTGCCGTCAAAGGCGAATTCAATCAGGAATATCAAGTCACCAAGGACTGTTAGCGAGTTGCAGAAAATTCTGGGAGTACTAAACTATTATCGCAAGTTCCTTCCGGGCCTTTCAAGACAACTTTATCCTTTGTGCAGGCACCTGCGGAACCGAAAAGGACTTAGCAAGAATTCCATCATTGCTTGGTCATCCGAAGACGAGGAATTACTTCGACTCGCCATCAACTCGTTAGCAAATGCCACAATGCTAACGCATCCAGATTTTCAACGACCATTTCTACTCACGACAGATGCTTCTGAATTTGCTATTGGAGCCACTTTGGAACAAGAGATCGACGGATTTCGGAAGCCTATCAGTTTCTACTCGCGTACTCTCCAACCAGTAGAAACGAGATACGACACTTTCGGCCGAGAACTTCTCGCCATCCACGACGCAGTGCGCCATTTTATTAGCATCATTGGCAGTAGCAGATTTGTTGTTTTCACAGATCATGCACCACTAGTTAGCGCACTTCGAAACGCAACTTCATCTATCGCCAAGTACCCTGCCAGAGTGGAAAGACAGCTTTCTCGTCTAAGCGAATGGCAATTTGACGTCTTTCACGTCAAGGGCAAACAGAACTTCATTGCAGATGCCCTTTCCAGGCCAGACGTCTCTCTACAACCACCTTCGCCGTCACCATTCACTGTCAACTCCGTGACACTCAGTGAACCTGCACTAACGCCAACTCTCCTGCGAACTGAACAACGCGGTGACATTCACATTCAAAGATCAATATCCCGTCACCCAACCAAGTTCATATGCCGTCTGTGGGAAGGCTTACCAATTGTTTACTTCACGGGTACGCAGCCCAACAAGCCAGTTCTGCCGACCAGCCTTCAGAGAAAAGTTTTCGATTCAATTCACTCAATTTCTCACCCAGGAAGCCAAGCGACTGTCCGACTTCTTACAGATCGTTTCTGAGGTCACAGACTTAGGCAGAATGTTAAACGATGGGTCTCAGAGTGTGCAATTTGTCAGAAAAACAAGATCACACGACACACTCGTTCTAAGTTGCAACATTTTCGGTCTACTTCTCGCATAGCCATCGTCCACATCGACATAGTTCATCTGACAAAGGTTCAAGGTTTCAGCTACCTTCTAACTATGATCGATAGATTTACACGGTGGCCTGCGGCATTACTTCTTGGCACCATTTCTGCAGACAAAGTAACTAACGGTTTTATCTCTGCATGGATATCCAATTATGGTGTTCCCAATGAGGTCATCACTGACAGAGGCACTTGCTTCTCATCGGATCGTTTCAAAACCACCTTGCGGTACATGGGATGCACCTTACACCAGACGACTGCCTACCATCCCCAAGCTAACGGTATGGTAGAGAGAATGCATAGGGAACTCAAAGCTGCTTTAGCATCCTCGTCCATTAATGGCAACTGGGTCGATGCACTACCTTTAGTTCTGCTGGCCATGCGTTCCCGTACTCGTGAATCCATTAAAACGTCTGCGTCACAACTCTTGTATGGCATGGATCTACGCCTGCCTAGTCAGCTCCCACGTCTACTACCGGCACAAGATGACCCACAAGACGAAGCTACCCGCCTTCGACTTCATTTCGGTAACATGTTCGAACAGCAGCCGAGACACACGCCTCGTCCAGTCTTCGTTCACCCGCAGCTCCACAGCTGCAAGAGAGTACTCGTTCGCAACGACAATGCTGTTGCACCACTACAACCAAAGTATCGCGGTCCTTACCCGATTTTGCTCAGACAACCAAAATACTTCATTATTATGCAAGGCGCTACACCGACATCAGTAAGCATAGACAGGTTGAAACCGTTTATCGAACCGCCTGATCCTGAGAGCGTTCAACCTTCTACACACGTCTCAGGCTCCGTCTGCCCACAATCTCAATATCCTGCTTTGTATAACGCGTAATTGATATTTTTAAACATTAACATTAACTATCAAAATTTTTTTAACCTTTACGTTATTTTTCGTATTTGTCTCACGTGGCATAACCAGCTGTTCTTAGCTAACAATTGTGTAGCATTTTTGAACAGTTCTTTGGCATTATGCCATCTCTGAGGCAATGTTCGTGTACATATTTTTATGCAGTTACCTTTGATTTTAATGTATATATTTTTACATTATAATGTATTTCTCACACATGACATTACACTGCCTATTTTGGTATGACCAGCTACTTAGAGCTAACGCTTTCGTGTAGCAACACTAAGTAGTGATCAGCTTCATATCATGGTACAGGCCACTTTCAATGCATATTTCAACTTCATCAATTGCACAAAGACCACTCCCCAAATATCATGACCACAACATCGAGCACACAATCTAGCTCCATTGGTCGTATAAAAACACATTGAGGACGATCCAGCCTGCCTAGGTATTAACTTAAACCTGGCTACTTCGGTGGCGATTTACCTCAAAATCCTCACCCTGCGGCTCCCAAATCTTACACTGCTTTATTTTGCCTCATGCGGTATGACCGGCCACTAGAGTTAACAATTTGTGTAGCAATTCCTAGTGGTTACTTGGCATCATATCATTGATGAAGCAACCAACAAGCATAGTTAAGCCCAGCATTTATGGTACATTATTTTTTTGCTTAACTTGGTTCGAACTCTGTCATGCATTTATTATCTAGCCTCGCCGAGAGGAATTTTTTTCTTTTTACAGAGAGGAAAGTGATGTGACGACAAAAAGCAATTACCGACATATTACGTAAATTAAATTCAATTTGATTTACGCTGCACCAATGAGCAAAAGGCAAAATTTGCCGTTAACAAATAATGTGCAAGTAGCCATATATGGCTATTACATCCGTCGTAAAGTCCATCCCCTCCTCAACGTGGTACGACGGTGGCAACCATGTCTCGATGGCCGATCGTACATGGGCTAACGGGGCTATAGCGGTGGTGTCACCAGGACGTGGTGGATTTCAAACCGGCAATCGGATCTCCTATAAAATACCACATGAGCCCGACGACGGCATCATGACTCGGCGTGTGTTCCCCGCCACAAAAGGGTTCAACAGCCACAGGATTACATGGACTCCTGGACAGTACCCCGTACTTCCGAATGGCGAATGAGCTCTCAACAGCCACCGGCAACCATGCAACTTACTGCTGCCTTGCAGACTGCGCTTGGATGTGCAAAGGCTAGAGGTGCGTCCTCGATCAAATAGCCGAGTGGTGAGGGGACACCACTTGTACCAAATTCCCAACAAACTCCATGAAATGTCACAATCTATGAATACCGTTCATGCTACGGCGTCCCCGGCAAGCGACGCGCTCTGTGCTTCCCCAGAGGCTAGAGTGTCAAGTGAAAAGCTATCTGGTTTTATCAGCGCGAAAACACCTATTTATTTCGGGTGTTGGAATGTTCGAACGCTGCTTGATATCGGCAGCCAAGCAATCACGGCCAAATATTTATATGACTACCAGATTGAAGTTGCATGCCTGTCTGAAGTCGGACTGCCCGGCACGGGATCAACGAAGATAAAAGTACCGACTGCAGAATCAACATACTTGATGCATCACAGCGGACCAATTGACGGGTCCTACGGCGCAGAGATCTATGCTGGCTTGGAATCCTGTATCACCGAGGATCGCAACGGTCCGACTGAGAGGGAAACCATTCAACATCACAGTGGTAGCCGTCTACGCACCAACCCTCGCAGCTGATTCAGATGTGAAAGATGAGTTCTACGACCAACTGCAAGAGACTATCAACGGAATTTCCAGAGGCGACATACTGTTTGTCGCTGGTGACTGGAACGCACGAACAGGACCTTCTGACTCATCCACCAGACACATACTGGGAAAGTTTGGTCTAGGTGAACGCTGCGAGAACGGAGCACGACTTATCAGCTTTGCAGATGTCAACCATATGTGCGTTACCAATACGCGTTTCCAACACCCTCGGAAGCATTTGCTCACCTGGTATTCAAACGATGGTCACACAGCCAATCAGATCGACTACATTCTGGTACGGTCGCGTTGGATGTCTTCTTTCGAAGATTGCAGGTCATACCGAGGAGCTGAAACTGGCAACCGAGGAGGGTCCGACCACACTCTAGTACGTGCCAAATTGAGGCTTCATCTCAAGTCCCGACGGCGCCATCAACCTACGAGACGCCTGAACGTTGCAACCCTAACGGACCCATCCCGTTGTACAGCGCTATCTGCCTCAATCACTGCAAAGTTGACTTCCGCTGACGATGGATTTCATGCCGTAGATAAAACCAATGTGGAGCATTAATGAAATAACTTGAAACTCTCTTCTCAGCAAGCTGAGCGTGAAACGCTCGGAACCATCAAAAGTCACCATAAACACTGGATATCTAAACGCACGTTACGGGCGTCACAAAAAGCAAGAGATGCCCGGATGAATAACACGCCTATTTATCGCCACCTGAGACGTAAAACAACGAGGTCTGCTCGGGTTGACCGTAAGCAGTACTGGGATGAAATGGCTTCCGCCATGGAATCGGCTGCAAACGTCGGTGATTTCGGGGGGTCTCTTCCGTCTTATACGTAAAGCATCCGGTAAGCGCAATGCAGAGACAATTCTACGCAGCGCAACAGGAGACTTGATTTCTGATGTCAATGGCAAAATCGCAAGATGGGTTGAACATTTTTCGCAGTTATTGAACCGACCATACAGTGGCCGCTCCCCACCGCAACCACCTACAACATCTACACCCAGCTACGACGTGGACTGCTCTTCCCCAACTGAGGTTGAGATCGCTACGACCATTCAGCGCATGAAGAACAAGAAATCCCCCGGTGAAGATGGAATACCTGCAGAGATCTACAAGGCCTGTATAGGCACACTACTGCCATCAATCCATCGACTGTTCTCTTCTATCTGGGAACAAGAAGCATGCCCGTCAGATCAAGGTGCGAAAACTACCGTGGTATCAGTCTTCTCAACACCGCATCAAAGCTGTTTGCGTCGATTCTATTGAACCGCTTCTGTAATGAGCGGCATGCCCGTACCCGTCCCAATCAAGGTGGATTCCACCCAGGCAAAGGCTTTGTTGATCAGATCTTTACTTTCCGGCGAGTTTTGGAACATCGCAATGAATTTCAACAACCAACCGTCGCTTGTTTCATTGATTTTCGAGCTGCTTTTGACTCTGTTGATCGCGAATCCCTATGGAACATCATGCTGCTCGACGGAATGCCCATAAAACTCGTCAATCTGATCAAGGCCTACTATGCAGCCACCAAAGTCAGAGTCCGTGTTTACGGAGAAGAATCGGATGAATTCAGTCTGCACACAGGGGTTCGACAAGGATGTCCCTTGTCACCCATATTGTTCAATTATGCGGTTGACTGGATTCTGAGCAACGCGCTAACTGGATTCCGAGGCGTTCAAGTATCAAATAACCTGTGGCTGACGGATGTTGATTACGCAGACGATGTTGTTCTCCTTGCTGACAGCTTTGGGAGCATGCAAACCGTTTTGGATCAAGTGGCCCAGTTTTCATCAGCCGTTGGTCTGGAAATCAATGCCGACAAAACGAAAGCCTTCGCCATCGGTGTATCTTCATCTGATGAGCAGCTCACGGTGTACGACAGCCCAATCGAAACAGTCGACGATTTTACGTACCTTGGCTCAAAAATGCTTCCAACTGGTCAAGCAAAGAATGAAGTCCGAACACGCATCGACCGTGCCAGAATTGCTTTCTTACACCACTTGTACCAAATTCCCATGAAACTCCATGAAATGTGGAGCCGGCTTATCCTCCAAAAGGAGTCAGCCGCAGTAAAGTAAGTAAGTAATTGAAGAACTCACTTTGGAGAAGAAGTGAAATCAGCCTCAAAACGAAAATCCCAGTCTGCCAGGCTACTGTTCGCCCTGTGCTCATGTATGGCTGTGAGACTTGGCCATTACGTTCTGAGGACTCCAAAAAGCTTGAAGTATTCGACCATTGGTGCCTCAGGTACATCATAAAGACAAAATGGATGGACCGGATGTCGAACACATCTGTTCGTCACCAATGCGGTGACATCATGCAACTATCCGTCTGGATCCAACATCGTCGACTTCAATGGTTCGTGCACGTACTACGCAAACCAGAAGACGAACTGGTACGGCAAGTGATGAACCCAGGTCACTGGGAACGTCATTGGCCCTCTTTATGTTCCGAAATGGCTGCCAACCGCCCGGCATGGAGAGGTATAATCCGGGATTTCTATGGAGCCGGCTTATCCTCCAAAAGGAGTCAGCCGCAGTAAAGCAAAGTAAAGCTATTACATGGTCATTTAAGCACGGTTAATTTACCATGCAGTTCAGTGGTCGCGATTGCCTTCTGTTGTGCGTGTCTCCAAAGTTCTGTCTCCTACCTTTCACATACGCTGAGCTTTAGCCTTGCTTTACCAACATTGACAACATCAGTACAACTAGAGAGACGAGCCAATTACTGCAGAACTTCAACGAAGTTACTCAGCGAGATTCCAACGCCATAACAGAAGGAACCACAAACCAAGTCAATTCGAACTGGTCACAAGAGTCTAGGAGTACTTCTGGACAACATCACACTCTCGGCATTAGCCAGAGAACGCAAGACCGGCTCTGTTAAGGGCTCCCAACATTACTAACTCTTTATTTTATGGCACTCTAACCGAGTTTGTAACGTCGTACGGCATTTACTTGAATCTGGGGGCGTTTACAGTATCAAGCCAGGACCACGTAGAAGAGCTTATCATGGAACTCAAGAAGACTGAATTATTTGTTTTTTGCAATCTACAGTTATGTTAGTTTACTGATACGCGCGCGGTTTGACATGGCTCCGATTTTGTCGCATTCCGATATGGAAAAAATTGTTATGGATCTTCAAAACTCCATGGAATTGATGAAGAATGAAATGTCCATATTGAAGAATGATTCAATTGTGAATGCAAAAAAATTGGAGCAAGTGGTGAAAAATAATGAAACTTTAAGTGCGCGTATAGTTGATCTAGTTGAACAGAATGAGACATTACTTGTGAAGCTAGACAAATTACAGACTGATGTTCAACCATGGATTGAATTGGCCGATTTAACTGTGGAAGGTGATATGCTAGTTAAAGATAAATCATCTGGTGAAGAAATGCTAAATATATTAGCAAACGAAGTTTCAGCACGTAATAGCAAACAGGATCAATTAGTTTTATTTAATCTAGATGAAGATGCCGATGTGAAAGACGTCGAGAAATTAAATACTTTAATAAAAGAAGAAACGCATGCAGCTATTACTAAATGCTATAGGGTGGGGAAACGAGCTGATCGTCCAAGGCCTGTAATTGTAAAATTATCAAAAAGGCCAACAAATATGCAATTAGAATCTATCAATAAAAAGAAAGAGGAGAATTTGAGCTTTCACAGCATATTTATTGGACGGGACAAAACGTTCCTCCAACGGAAATTGGCAAAAGTAAAAAAGTTAAAGAACAATCAGGAACGGAAACCGCCAATGTCTGATGAAGCTGTTAAACGGACTCAATCGAGTGAGACTGCAACATCAAAAAACGATGTATCGTTATTAACTGTTGTGGACAGAAGGGGGAAAGGAAGTATGGCCTCGAGGCCCGTGAAAAGAATAGTAAAGAAGCCATCAAGGTTGAATCAGTAAAAGTCGACACTTGTTTAGATAAGTCGCTATCTACATTTACTCTATTTTATGCTAACTCTCGAAGTGTTAAAAATAAGAACTTTTTACTGTGTAATTTTATAATAAGTAATGATTTCGACTTTATAATATTATCCGAAACTTGGCTTAACAAGGATATTAAAAACCATGAATTTGATATTCCTCACTATTCTTTATTCAGAAAGGACAGATCGCTGGATAAAAGAGGTGGAGGAGTACTCATTTATTGTAAATCTGTATTTAAGGCGAAAATTTTACATACTAGTGATGATAATGCTATCATTGATTTCTTATCTATACAATTTGATAATCTGATCTTAACAGCGGTTTACAGACCGCCGTATGCTACTTTATTTGATGATCAAACATTTACCAATTCTTTTCAATCTATCTTTGACTGCCATGGCTATAATGTAGTGGTAGGTGACTTTAATAAGTTACAGGACTGTGAATTATCCACTTTTTTTTCTAACCATGATCTCAAGCAGATTATAAATGAATCAACTAGAGGTTCGCAATGCTTAGATCATGTATATTTAGAAATTGAAATGGTGAAATCGCACAGTTATGAAGTTGTCAATTATTTCAAAGAATTGGACCATAAACAAATTATTTTACAATGGAAATTCTTGAGTGGCATAACACAGAAACTAAGTTATGAAAATGCACACGTGCACTGTTCCAGAATAAACTGGAATTTCTTTAGAGATTTAAGCATACTGATAGATTATGAGAGTTTTTGTTTCTTGAATACTGATGAATTTGTTTCTTCTGTTTCATCGTTATTATCTGTTTTATTTCAGGCATCTACGTTTACGGACATTATACCGAAACGGATTAATAGGAAATTGTGTAAACTAAGAATTAAACGAGACAATATAATAAAGTGTAGTCTTATTAATAGTATTAAACAAATGAGGTTAGATTCCATTGATAACGAAATTAATTCATCACTGCTAATAATTCGTCAAAGATCAGAACGAATTATTTTGGCCAAAATGAAGAGTAATCCTCGATTAGGATTTAAACTCCTCACAGATTACAGTAAATACAAGGAAAAGTTAAAGCTTATACTACCTGTGGATAAAACTGAGTCTGGATTTCTCTGTGAATTGGAGGAAGTATTTGTCAATTTGATATGCAATCCACAGAATGAGAAAACTTTTATAGAACTATCAGATCCTTTGGGAGGCCAGGAACCAGGACTTGTTATTGACAGTGATGAATTGATAAAATTGATGTTAAAAATCAAATCAAAAAAACAAAAAGATCACCTTGGTATTTCGATTGATAATCTAATTCAATTACCCTTAACATTTAGAAATGCACTCTGCAACTTTATAAATAGAGTTTTGAATGATGGGAAATTACCAATTGATATATTAACGATTGTAGCTAAGCCGTTGCCAAAAGTTAGTAAGCCAACGTGCGCCAGTGATTATAGATTAATCTCTATTATCCCTTCGTTTTTGAAGATAATAGAACGATTGATACTTGATCATTTAGAACGTATGTTACCGGCTGATTTTGACTTATGTCAACATGGCTTTACGAAAGGTAGATCGACAACTACTAATATGCTTTCCATGTGGAAACATGTAATCACATTAGACGAGAATAAGTTAGATGCATTAATTGTATTTATAGATATCTCAAAAGCTTTTGATTCTATATCTTTTGATGCTATTTTGAATGCGATTAGTTTGTTGAATATTGAACCGAATATTTTTAGATTACTTAAATACTATCTATATAATCGAAGAATGAGTATTCAAGTAAATGATTTGATATCAAAATCAAAACGAGTAACGAGTGGAGTTCCACAGGGATCAAGCTTGGGGCCAATTTTATTTAAAATTGTATTAGCAAATTTGGAAACTAAAATCCTTAATGGTCGAGTTTGCAAATTCGCTGATGATTTAAAAATAATCTTCCCAATTGATCCAAAGAATGTCGAATTCTCCAAAAATAATGTGACTTTAGATTTGTATGATTTGAGTAAATATTTGTTTACACTAGGGCTGAGAATAAACAATAAAAAGACGAAAGCTTTAAAAATAGGGAACAGAACAAACTTTCATTATGTTTATTTTCATGATGCAGTTATTAATGATGTGTTTGAGATTAAACTTATGCAAGAAATTAAGGATTTAGGCATAACTATTCAATGTACAGCTTCTGCTGAGAGACATATTGAAAGTATAGTAGGCAGTGCCAAGAAAAGATGGGCACTAATAAATCGAAATATTTTATCAAATGATATAAAACTTCAAATGTATATAATATGGATTAGACCGGTACTAGAATATGCTGTCGCTACCTGGAATCCATTAAAAAAGGGTTTGTCTAATAAGATAGAAGCTGTACAAAGAAAAGTTGTGAAACATATTAGTCCTATTTCTTGCACTATATACGCCTCTAGATTACAGTTTGCGTCATTGCAATCTCTGTGGTTTCGGAGGATGTGTTATTGTATAAAAGTTTTCCATCTGAACCAGTGGACTGGTGCCTATATGACTCCGATAAGAAAGAGTCATGAAATTGGAACTAGATCTGGACATATGGCAATATCTCCTCCTTTTGTGGGGAATGTAGCGAGCAAGTTATTCTCTTTCTCGAAAATCTACAAAATTTATAATCAATTGCCGAAGGGGCTTAGAGAAATGCCTCCATCTAAGATGTCTATTAAAACTTTATCTACTGAACTTGAAAAAGTCTGCAATCCTGCTGATATCTTTTATTTTTTTGATTATGATAATACTTTCTCATGGTTGAATAAAAGACAAGGATAATTGTTATCGGAAACAGATTTTATTGAGATTTTTATTTCCAAGTTTTGTATTATTATAATTGAAATGTTATGCACTAGATCTTCAAATTAGTTAACATTACATACAATCAATTGCTAGTCATGGTTCTCAATTTTTGCATAATGTTACACTCGAATTATACCTTAATTGTTCCTAATTTGATGATGTATATATTATTCTTTTCAGTCGAACTTTCTGATATTGATATATTGTATTGTACAACTAGTGAGATATACCTATCTACATGAGATGAATTGCACAATTTATTGTGATGTGATAATTATTTTAATATATATTGTACAATTTCCAATTTTATTATTTGATGGAATATGTGTGGTTTGAATCCAAATAAAGATATTCTATTCTATTCTATTCTAAATATAACTGAGAATAACTTGTTTACAGAAACGACGTTTCTTAGAACTGTGTTTGTTTTTCAACAACTAAAAAACATTGTTTTATGAGGATTTAATTAATCTTCTAGTTATTGATTTCTAATCGTACGGCTTTCTGTTAGCCGGGCAGTTACAAGAGATATTACAATTTCTTTTTAATTAGCAGTAATCACAGCGCCTATTTTTTAATATGCCAAAGCAGTTTAATTAAATTTAATAATAATGCATTTTATTTTTTGTCTAAAAAATAATAGTAATAAATAAAAAAGAATTAATTTAAATAAATTTTTCTATTTTTCATTTTAGCTTAATTTATAATCTGTTATAAATTTTATATTCAATGTTCACAAATTTATAACTTTTTAATTGTATTGCTTTCCTTCCGTAGTATTATGCCGATTGACACCCCGAATATTGCGCTTCCTGGTTTGGAAACATGTGCAACGAGCACATTAGAAGAACAGATTGCTAAGATTCGTTTGATAAGAGTCAACTGGCAGTCATATTTGCAGTAATTTTTAAATATTATTTCAGGGGTCAAATGATAAATGAAGAAGTATATACTTTTATAACTCATTTGGATAATTCGCCGTCTATAGAAGCTAGAAATAGAATCGTCAAGGAGAGTCCTAATGTGGTAAATATTGGATAGTTAATTTTAAGTTTTCTCGAGTGTTTGTTTATTTGATAAACCAAATTTCGAAAGAACAGACTTTGCAATACATTCTGGCTATCCTAGATGATTTGCTGCAGGAAGATCGAACACGTGTTGATATGTTTTGGGATTACTTCATTAAACGAAATGAGTCCATGTTCACACATTTTTTCCCGTTATTACAAGGCACTGATGCTATAATAAAAAACCAAGTAATTTCTATTTTGCATATGCATTTAGGCTGCTAAAATTGTCACTAAAATGGCATGTTTTTCAACGCGAAGAATGGAAATCAATAACCTGAAATTGTTTTTGGCTTGGCTTCTTGATCAATTTGGTGCCAGTGTAAGCTTTATTATGTAGTTATTTTTGTTGATTATACCACATTAAGCTATTTTTTAATAAGTAATATATTTTGCGAAAAAGCGAACTATTTCATGAGTGAAATACTCTTCATGCCTAAGTATAAGACAACTATGGATGATTTTATAGTGTTCGAAGATATTGCTAACAAGAGGCTTCGAATGGCACAAGTCAGATATTGATAATATCATTTTTATTTGAACAAAGGTCATTTAGTCACTCGAATTCATATATACTGATAACAAGGTAATTTTACGGGCGTGTGTTACAACAAATAGCAATTATATAGTGTTTAAATTACTTTAATATTGATTTAAAAAATGCTTATACGAATGATAATTCAGATAAGAAAGGCCACGTGCAGATTAGGATTTTAATCAATGAATTGAATAAATTTGGGAGCTATGGGTTAGTTTGCTTGGATAATCATTTAGGTTTGTCACGGACAAATATTGAATTGATGTCACAGAGACAAGTTACAATTATCTAAACCCCCTTACAATAGAGTATTAACAAATAATCATTGAGCCAATGTCCTGAATAAAAGAAAAGGTGGACGCATCAACGAAGTTTTCTTGTTAAAAAACTGCATGGTTTAACAGTAAAGACAATGTTTACAAAATTGATGTGTTGTCAAACTAAAAACCCTCTCGTTCTGTTAAAAATGGTCTTGCTTATTGAAAGCTGGAACCAAACTGAGAGTGAAATAACTTAGATTTCTCGCGAATTTCCGAGTGTTCTTCTAATAGACTCGAAAGAAGATTGTTATAATGCATGAATGTGTGACAGTAGGGAAAAACTGTAGGAATCAATAGAATCCACTAATGTGGCATATAGGTGCCATGTCAAAGAATAGTGTAAGTTTATTGGCAGAGACTTTCTAATGAACCAATAGATTCTATCAGGATCTATTTTACAAGGACAAGCTTTGCCCGATTAATAGGGCTTAATAATTATAGGTTACAAACTTTGAGAATTTATAATTTATCTGGCCTTGTTCCAAATTAATGAATGCTATCTGTTTCTCACTATGCTAAGCGACTTATATGATAAACTGTTTTGCTTCCATCGAGTTGTTCTGATTTTTATTTCGGTTTGCGCTGGTTTGGCCTTCTCGTTTTATATAATCCAAATGAGGAATGTCTTGATGAATGAACGAACAGTTGTGAAATCTATTTTTGTAAATTTTGCTTCATGATAATTTGCTGGTAAAGATTTTACATAAGATTGATTTTAAAAGTTTAATATCACAATATCGTGATGTACAGCCATACACAAGCCAATCGTGACTGATGTTTCACTGCCATATGACAATAAGTCGTTCATGGTTATATGTGAACTTTAAAAGAACACTAGGTCGCCAATTCCTAATGCGGATTGTTTGTACGAGGAGTTTTCCTTCTCCTAGATAGTCTGCCAACCAAGGCTGATGAGCACTATCTGCTCAGATGCCGGTGGCCAAGATTTCCTTCAAAAACCAAAACTTGCCCTTCGCGTCAAACACGCTTGCTCTCATTCCGTCAAACAGATCTAACAATAAAAGTTACTGCGCAGTTAGACCAAACTCGATGCTTCACATGAAACGGGATGATTGCTGTGTCCCTTTAGACCCGGTAAGGTTCGTGCTACAAAACATCATCTAATACATGGTTTTGGTCTAATAAGATAGGATTAAAATCGGTTTTTTATGCTTTTGTAATAAATATGCGAAATAAGTTAATATCGTCTGCAATAGCACATTCAGACGCATTCGCACACATATATGACATACTTACCCAATGAAAAGAGTTATGATTAAGAGATCTAGCAATGTAATGTATTCTTCTCAGCAAATATTTTTATTAATTGAAAACAATTCTATGGTATAAGGCATCTTCACATTGGCAAATCAACTTATAGTGCAATGAGCTAAACGGGATGAAGTGGCGTGTCCATAGAAATTCCAGCCTGACGATCGGCGGGCACAAGCTAGTCGGTCCGGGTATGGTAGTATGAACTTCGCCAGGTCTAAAAGGACACAGCTATCATCCCGTTTCGGGTGAAGCCTCGAGTTTGGTCTAACTGCGCAGACGCGAAGGACAAGTTTCGACTGCTGAAGGAAACTGGCTACTGGCATCTGGGCAGATAATGCTCATCAGTCTTGGTTGGCAGCATATCTAAGAGAAGGAAAGCTCTGAATACAAAACATTCTCACTAGGAATGTGCGACCTAGTGCTCTTTTACAGTCCATATGTGACCATGAACGACTTATAGTTACATGCCAGTGACACATTAGTCACTTTTGGCTCTTGCATGCTTGTGCACGATTATGATGATGATCTAGCAATATTTATTTAATTAAATTTGCAACTTGACCTATTGATTATCAAATTGTTTGTGCGAAGTGCTTTCGTTTGAAAAATGCTTCCGAAACTGGATGTCAAATTTTGAAGTCAAATTGAAGACAGTAGATAAAAACACCTTGTTGAGCACAGCAAGGATACGGTGATTAATCTATTCCCTGCTGTGTAATACGTTTCCTTCAAAACTTTTATAGGGCAGTTATAGCATGTAGACAGGTATAAAATTAAACTTTCTGATTGAATTAAAACGAAGTATATTTTGGAACTGTGGTTGGTTATCTCCAACATCACACTGGTATGAAATGGAATATGACAGCGTGCGCTGGTGTGTGGGACGATGTTTTATATTAATCAAAAGCAGATAACAGGTCATGTCTAGATACATGAACAATATATCTAGAAGAGAAGAAAATATAAAATACTTGTGCCTAGTTGTAAAAATGAACATTCAGACGCTGGTGGGTATTGGACTGATGTCAAACAGGCTCAGTTGCATTATTTGTTTTAACAATTCGCTGTGATTTTTGTTGACTGATATACCGAAAAGTCAATTTTCTTCATGTTACTAAACATAAAAATCCTCTAAAAGACGTGATATGAATATCTTAAATTCGGTTTAAAAAGTAACAATAGTTATTCATCATACAGAGTCACACAAAAACCAAAAAGTGACAAATGTTTCTCTGCCATATAACCATAAGTCGTTCATGGTTATATGTGAGGGGACGCCACTTGTACCAAAATCCCAAGAAACTCCACGAATATGGAGCCGGCTTATCCTCTAAAAGGAATCAGCCGCAGTAAAGTAAGTAGTGGACTGTAAAATGACACTAGGCCGCCCATTCCTAATGCGGATTGATTGTACTCGGAGTTTTCATTCTATTAGTTAGTCTTCCAACCAAGGCTGGTATAAATAGCATCTCCCCAGATGCCAGTGCCAGAAGTTTCCTTCATCAGCCGACACTTGACACATGTGACTGTAAGAGCTACTGCGTAAACTAAATATTAAATTGCGCCAGTTGACTTGTGTTCTACGTAATTGCACTTGGTGTCACGTGAACTATCGAAATTGAACACGAAAGTTGCGTTAAATATTACTTATTATGATTTATCCGTGCGTGCTATTATATAATTTAATTATTTTCAATTGTCATGATATTTTGTATTTTACTATCTATTCGAAAAATGAATTGAATATTTCACAATTATTATCAAGATTTTTTATTTTACCCACAGACACCAACATATATTGAAACATCAGCTCGAAATTTGCAGACAATGCTGCGTGTTAAGGACTACCGAAAAGTGTTCGTTTCCGAGGGTGGTGTTGATCAGTAAGTTATGTTTAGCAGTTTTCATTTTCTCATTTAAGATTTTGGCCTCCTATAACACGTTCATCAGATAGTGGTGCTCCTAGGAAAGCTGCTACTGATTGATCACGAGTGTGATCGGCCTAATAAAGTGCTCTGGATATATTGTGTTATGTGTATGCTCTACTGTTCGAAGTTGTATTAATTATACGTCTCTAATTCAGATTATTTGAAGTATTTGCTTACAAATGTTTTATACCTAATCATTTTTAAATTAGTACTTTTGTTTAGCCAAATTATTAAAGAGATTTCGTTAGGGAATGTGAAGCTCTATGTTAACTATTTGCTGTATTTTAATTTTGTTCTGTTTAATATGTCGCACAGTTATTCCGTTAACGAAATAAGCACTGTACTGAATGTGGGGGCATTTGTTGACTTGATTAAATATATTGTTACATTCCTTTCTCAGTGATTTGTGCGTGTTTATTCATGTTTGGTATACATATATTCATTGAAATTAACTTCATCTCTCGGTAACTGGGCTATAAAGATTCTTAAGCAAGAATTCAATGCATTGTATTTAGGCATATAATGTTTGATATTACGATCTATACAAGTATAAATCTTCTGTCGGTATGATTTCAATCAAAACTTCAGCAGTAATCGGTCAAGAAGAATAATTTGAGTTTTCTTGCCAGTTGTGATGCACTGCGTACTGTATCTTTAAGGCAATGTGAGATATTCTCATTTTACCATAACTGGAAATGTTTGGCAAAAAGTAATTGGGCTTTTGCGATTCAAATATTCATCTCGTCACTCATGTAGCTGGAGTTATTGGCACTGGTAAAAAAGTGCGCGAACCTGTCAACGACTTCCAAGTCCTCATCTTGAAGACGAAAGTTTGAAGTTAGAGTTTGATAATCTTACAGTAGTATTTTAAATTTTGTGGATTACTCTTCTCTTCTAGGCAATCTATGGGGAACGTTCGACGTCGTACAACGATGCAGCATAAGTGTTTCTAATTTTGATGGTGGTTTGACATTTGCGTCTCTTATTTTCGGGAATTGATGCAGGAAGAGGAGCGTATCTGATCTTCCATGCCTTATATATGTATTGCAACTTAGTCCTTAGTCATTGGGCCCTCGCTCCCTGATGATAGCCATGGATAATCAATACGCATCAGTTCAGGCAAATGACGGTAATTTTTCTGTTCTGCGAAGGATTAGGTATAATTTGATTGGTGCATATCTCAATCTTGCAAACGTGATTTAAGTAATTGTTAGCAACTCATCATACAACCAGTGATTGTTCATTTGCACGACGAACTGAATTGTTGTTTTAAGTGTTCTGCCAAATGATGAAGACGGCACATTTTATTGATTAAACGTTTATTGTTGTGATCACTTACTGTTTCGCTGAATATTAATCTTCTTCGATCTGTTTTAAAAAAAAGATGCACAAACTTTGTTTATTACCGGATGTGAACGCTTCTCTCTTTTTCGTTTTCCTACTAATGGAAAAAGCAATATCGGCTTTAAGACAGTTATTGAAAGGGTTATTCAGGTTTGCTAACATTTATTTGAGGCTTATGCTTAACTAGCTTATCTGTGTCATGTGGCACAACGCCTTAAACTATGCCATAAATTGTGTTCATCAAGAGTAATCTGTTTTCTGTGCTGCTATTCAACATTATCGTTACGCAGCAGAGCTTAATATTCATCTGCAACAAAAATCAATTCCGCGTAACATTAGCGCCTAACAGGAGAATTGTTTACACCCATTCGCGAGAATGTATTTGAACGTATCGCCAAATCTGGTAGACTAAGGTCAGAGTTGAAAGGGTCCTCGCCGTAATTACGTTGGAGCTCTTGTATCTTGGATGGCCTTAGCCGTGCCGCATAAAGCCGGCCTTATATAGGCATTCATTCAGTTAGTGACGCTTCACCTCGTGATCTAAAAGTAAAGTCGGCTCGATAATATTCTGTAGTACCAGAGGTTCAGAGCAAATAACGCTCAAATAAAAACTATTTCTTGATTATAGCTGCAGACACACGAAATATGTTAATTTATAATTGATGTGAATTTGGGTTTCCAAACGTATATGCTAAAGCTTCCTGTTTCCAAATCTATTGCATTGATCTTGCGTCAAATGCGCCGAGGTTAATGACTAACCTAAGTTAATGAGCTGTAATTTATCTGAAATATTTTCCAAAATTACTGATATGGAATTTGGTTTCAGTGATTTTATCAATACTAACCTTATTCATTTGTCTGTAAGTAAAGTTTTTTGAACGGATAGGAGTAATGTGAAGGTAAAGTATCAAATTTAGAAAAGTGTCAGCTATGGTTACATTTCACGTATCCATCATGTAGGGCATCGGATAAGGCGAATCCTTTTGGCATGGGTGTTGGCAGGAATTTTAGAAGGGCGCCATTTTGTACTGTATTTGGTTATGCTTAGTTTGCTTCTCTCGTTCTTCGCTAATCCTGAGGATAATAACTGTGGTAATCTTTTATGCTGCACAGGAATAGCTGATACTAGTCAGCTTGCTGTCGTACTCTAATGATGACTAAGGTCGACATACGTTGGTAAGTGTGACTGACAGTAGTTTTTCTGTGTTGTTCGACGATTGGTTAAATACAATGGGGTTTGTGTTTATTTCAAGCTCGCAGACTCGATTTATACAATTGTTACCACCACTCGCGCAATTAGTGATTGTTTAATTGTATTACCTATATTTATATATGTTAAAATTTGATGCGGAGTGTGTGTGAACATGGATGTATTTTCTTTAAAGTTTGAGTCTCAATCAATGATTGCTTAGTCGTGTTTTTATCTTTTTTGCTGTTGGTCGATGACTGGTTAAATACAATGGGATTGGTGTTTACTTCAAGTCCGCAAACATGATGTAATGATTTGTAGTAATGGTGTTGTGCAAATATTTCTGAACCACTGGTCCGACCAAATTTGAAATATTTAGTAGTAAAACTATCAATTTCAGTGATTTTTTGTCTTCTATGAAAGAACAAATCTCTGCCACTTCATCAAAAATTGGAGTTTTGATGTCCATCCCATATTCATTTTGAAAGGTCACTTCATCGCTAAACATACCCTTTGCAATGTGCGGATTTTATGAAGTTACTGAGAAACTGCGCTTCAGAAGCTGACGGTACCAGTAATTCCATTTAAGTATGACCACTATTATTACATCGAGTCTGAACGTACCATTCAAATAAGTTGTAACTCTTCGACGCTTTTTCCTTTATCCTTCGAGTGGCTGGCCTTAAACTTCCGAAGCTTAAGAAACGGCGCGATCCCCTTTTATTTTAGCAAATAATACAAAGGTATGTCTATGCTTTTCCTTCAGGGCGCTTAAGATATCATTTGGAACGCTATCAGCTGTAGCTACAGGTGGATCAGAAAAGTTTAGGCGCCCCTGAAGGTATTTAGCACAACTGATTCCGCTAACATATATTCGGACGCAACACTGTCTGCCGCATGTTGTTGAATTTCAATTCGATTCTAGCGGCCTGAAGAGTGGTGAGACCCAATAATTGAGTCTATACAGCATCCGCGATACGCTCTCGCATTCTGAACAAAGGATAACCAACGTCTGCCTATCTAAGTAAAATTTATTTGAGTACGATTACATGTCAATTCGCTGCGCCTTGTAGCATGATGTCGCTTGTGTTGCTGGAAATTTGAATTCACCGAATCTAGGTTACGACTAAGATCTCGATTTAGGAGTCTGATGCCGTTATCGCAACTATTATAAGCAAGCATCCATTTCCTACAGCTCCATTTCTAATAAGTCTTGGCCTAATTTGGCGTAGAAATACTTCTGAAGGCCAGAGTCCAGATCTGACAGTGCCAGGAAAGCAACCCGGATCCCACCTTACTGCTGTGATAACCTTGTGAACCACCCTGGTTTGTAGCATTAATTAATTTGTGATTATGTTATATTTGGACAAATTTTTGATGCTGCTCCCTATTTTTCATTTTGTGTATGTATTTTATCGTTATTTTTAAATTATACACGTATGCATGATTTCCAAGGTTGTCACAACCATAAGGTGGT
Organism: Eudiplozoon nipponicum; assembly: GCA_029291075.1. Classification (NCBI taxonomy): domain Eukaryota; kingdom Metazoa; phylum Platyhelminthes; class Monogenea; order Mazocraeidea; family Diplozoidae; genus Eudiplozoon; species Eudiplozoon nipponicum. The sequence continues at coordinate 44,463 of JAQBSW010001653.1, forward strand.
GCCGGAGTTTCACTTGTGATACGATCAATACACCTATTATATGCTTCTCCAATTGTCTCTGACAACCAAATTCCAGTTACATTGCCATTGTGCTATGACTTACAAGTGAAGGGACAAGCAGTATTTGGCTTCTTTGAAAGAAACAAAATATCTTGGGCAAGCCAGGTTCGTTAGCGTTTGGCAACAAACCATCTAAGGGAACAAGCATTAGAAATGGACCAATGGAAGTGTTTTGTCCGTTAGCCGTGGGTGGTGGGCGATCTTTAAGCAGACTGACAGAATACAAATGAGTTCTTATTCCTAGCAAGTACCCATTAAAGAGTCTAGCGGAATTAGGGCCCATGGAAGAGTTAGTTAATTTCTACACTTTAGCATAGCCTTTTCTGGAACCTATCACACCAAAAATCTAGAACATCGTTTTGAGTATGTACGTAAGGCTGTTGCATACCTTTATGAATGCAGACCGTAAATTGATGACTATCGATCATTACGAATATTCAAAATATTGCAAACTAACTTTTATTATTAATTTCAGGCTCATTGTGATTTTGTCCAATCAATCAAACAGTCGTCAGTTGCAGTATCAATTGATCTTTTGCCTTTGGGTGTTGAGCTTCGATGCCGATAATGTCAGTATTATGTTGCGCAACATGAAACTTATTCCAATAGTTTCAGATATCTTTCGTGAAGCGGAACGTGAAAAAATTACTCGAATTTCTTTGGGTCTGTTCAGAGTAAGTTTACACGATTTATTACTCTATTTAATTAAAATCTAGGCATCATTTGTGGTATACTTCTATTTCTTTTCTGTTTTTTGTTAATTTTTATAGAGAAATACTTTATAACACAATTTATTTGTCTTTTTATTTATTTCGTTTTGTGAATAAAATTTCGGAATTCTGTCCCATGGAAATGATAAGTTCACACTGTTTTTATGATCGTGTTTTCAATTTATTGAATACAATCGGACGCGTGAACGAGTAAGCATAAAGCACATACATACACTCACCCATATATATATATATATATATATATATATATATATATATATATATATATATATATATATATATATAAGATTTAGTGTGTAGACGTATATATGAATAAATATTTGTGTATGAGATGTGGGTCTAAAAAAATACACACTTAAGTTAATAATAAATAATTAAGTATGAATCGTAGGAACACACTGTTTTGTCCACCTATGTTGGATGGTCCACGTACTTGGATGTCTTCCGTATTTATTATTAGCGTATCGTCTAGACGAGCCTTAATTATGCCTAATTCTGCAGTTAAATTATTCATTTGAGAAGTCAATGCCTGAATCAACGTTTCCAACCCATCAGAAGCCATTTTAAATGTACAACAAATGCTTTATTTTTACTCAATTATATATAGAATTTTGCTCGCACAACGAGCATCGATTTAATAAAACAAATTTACACATTAATTAATTTATGTTCACTTCAGCTCTAAGTCTGCTTTTCTCATTGGGCTGACTGCTTCATTCTTATACGGACGCTTCTGCGAGGAATTTCTGTTGAAATACTGTCTGCCCTAGATAAGACCCTTTGTTCATTATTTGTCTTAAAGGTGGCCATTGCCACATCTTCCCCCCCTCAGGAATCGGCTTTCGCACTCTGCTTAAACGATCCAGTGCCACAGCTCGTGGTCCATCGGGCAGGCTAACAAAAACAGTATTGTGCTCTGCGTCCACCCTCTCCACGCGATGCGGCCCATCATTGACAGCCTGCAGTGCCATGGGCTCGACCTTCGCTACCATTACATAGTCGCCGACCTTTAGGCGAGTGCGTGTCGGTTGCCTTGCATAGCCTTGTCGCTGTGTGGCGCCTACATATTCAGTTAACTGTTTTAGTCGTTCCTGAATATCCGCTATGGTGCAGCGCTCATGGGATCCTTGGATTACAGGTTCACCTGACAGTCTTATGTGTCCTCCATAGACCATGGTCGTTGGAGCGAATCCTGTAGCTGTTGAGACTGTAAAGCGCATGGCCCGCTCGACCAAATGTAATTTGTCTCTCCACGTTCCCGGGCTCTCGTGGCACCAACATCGCAGTACTTCTTTCATCGTCCTATGTGCGCGCTCAGCTGTCGCATTGGTTTGCGGGTGATAAGTGGCTGTGCGGGAATGCTTTATGTCAAGGTCTTTGCACCACTGATTAAATTCTTTCGACTCAAACTGTGCGCCTTGATCGGTAACAATAACTTGTGGTGCACCGAATCGACTGAGCCATCGCTCTTCTAAGCACGTTATAATCTTTTCTGTTGTGATCTTCTTCAGTGGTACAAACTCGCCCATCGGGTAACTATCGACCATGGAAAACACATGGACACGCCGCCGCGAGCTACCGGCAGTGGACCTACCAGGTCGATATGCAGAAACTCGTTCCGTGCAGTGGCATTGAAAGCAATCGGAGTGACTTTTTCTCGTTTTTGTGGTTTACAACGTTGGCATGTAGTGCACTGTTGACAATAGCTACGAATTTCTTTTGACATGCCGGGCCAATACAATCGTGACTGCAATGTCTCAATGAGCCGCCCAGCGCCGGGATGTCCTAACGTTTCATGCCAAAAGGCCATTAATTCTGTTCTTATAGATTCTGGCACAAACCATTGCACTGTTTGTCCTTCTTTCCGCACAAACAGGCCGTTCTGTAAACTCAACGTTTTATATGGTGCAGACACCCCAGTGCCGTTTTTTAATTGATTAACTATTTCCTGACATGTAGCATCTCTTCCCTGTTCTTCAGAGACTTTTATAAGCGGCGAAACCCGCACAGCGGAAATTCTGCTGAGCGCATCGGCCGCCGCATTCTCGATTCCTGCTCTATGATGAATTGATATATCGTACTCTTCTAGTTCTTCAATGGTTCGATGTACACGTTTCTTCTCAATACCTAGTGATCTCCAATGCACTAGCGCTTTGTGGTCGGTAAAGACGTCCACGTGTCCCCCGATGACAAAATATCTAAACTTCCGCAGCGCCCATTGTACGGCTAGTAATTCTTTTTCTGTGACTGTATAGTTCTGTTCCGCCTTAGTGAGTGTGCGACTTATATATTGCGCAGGACGTCCGTCAGCTTGTAACACCGCTCCTATCCCAATATCTGACGCGTCTGTAACAATTGACATATTACCTACCGGGAAAGTCAAAATAGTTGCATCTATTAATTTCTGCTTACATAGCACAAACGCTTGTTGAGCCTCCTCCGTCCAACGAAATGGTATCTTGGCACTAGTTAACTGAGATAAGGGCTGTTGCGTAACCGCCATCCCTGCGAGGTATGGTCTATAGAAATTCACCATACCAATAAACCAGCGCAATTGCTTTCTAGTAGTAGGCTCCGGATAATCCCTGATAAGTTGTACATTCAAATCTAACGGCTTGCATCCGGCCGCTGAGACTAAGTGCCCAAGAACCGCACTTCTTGACCTATCTGTACCTTTTCTGGATTAAAATGTAATCGCCATTCTACAGCTTTGGCCAACATCTTCTGCAGCCTCACACGTAATTCGTGTTCAGTAGTGGCCCATATAATAACATCGTCTACGTAAGCTGTTGTACAAGTTAAGTCAGACACGAACGAGTCCATCATTCTTTGGAACACTTTCGGTGCGTTTTTAAGGCCAAATGGTACCCGGGTGAATTGGAAATGACCTTGGGGTACTTGTACAGCTAACTTCCATCGGTCTTCGGGCCGCACGCCTATCTGCCAAAATCCCTGTTTAAGATCAAGCACGGCAAACCATTTGCCTCCCGCTAGCTGTAAGAACAGATCACGCAGAGCCGGCATGGGATACGGGTCCGGTTTAGTTACTGAGTTCAATTGCCTAAAATCAGCCGCTGGTCGGAGCGAACCATCCTTTTTCGTAACATAAACCATCGGAGCACGAAAAACAGATGTTGACGGTTCAAGAACGCCGGCTTCTATCATTTCTTGGGTTGCACGAGTCGCTGCTGCTAATTTCTTTGGAGGAGCACCATATACTTTTGGTGGTTCGTAACCGTCATTTAGTTCTAGCCATAGCTTAAACTGGTCGACCGTCGGCCCTGGACGCTCGCTACAATCAGGCAGTTGGAATATAATGTTATATTGGGTTTGAAGATTCTTCCACCACCCAGGCAGACAACTGGTCTCCTCCTGCATCTTAGGGGTACATATAGACTTTATTGAACTTATTCCCTCAGGCCGCGATAGGCATACACGTTTATTTTGACAGTCTATCGTCTTAACCCATTTTCTAATGAAATCAAGTCCCAATAAGGGCGTTTGCGTATTCGAAACAACAAAAGACATATGATAGACATTTTCATTTATTAACAACTTCGTGTCCCACTCGCCCACAGCCACCATCGATGCGCCCGATGCCTGACATAAACTTGCTTTCGTAGGTTTTACATTGTTCAATGGCCAAGTCAATGGTAGTACCGACACATCAGCTCCAGTATCCAATTGCATTATTACTGGCTGTCCGTTGAAGAGTTCTAAAAATTTAACTTTAATGAAAATTCTTACATTTGGCAATGTTTCTCACACTTCCTTTTCTTCAAAGGCCATCTGGTTCGGACCACTTTTTTGTTTGATCTGCTGGTCTTCATTCGATCTACCCGTCGGAGCCACCAAAGGATTAATATTTGTGCCCTGCTCTCTCCCACCTTTATTTGTGAGATTGTGCACCCTGTTACCCCACTGCACTGGCCGTTCTCGAGGAGCAGTACATGGGTTTTGCTGACGCTTATACGTCGTATTCGTCGGAGCTGGAGTCCTTATATACTGACTTTGCTTCCAGGCCACTGGCTGTTGCCTTCTGTCGCGGAACTGCTTATTATGCCGCGAAGAATTCCAATACGGTCTGTCGCTCCTGTCAGATGTCGTAACTTGACCCATGTGTGGAGATGCAGCTGCCACTTTGTTTGTCATTATGGCCGAACTTTGAAGAGCCTGAAGTCTCTCTTCAAGGCCTCCCTGGGCGCTGGATATTTCACCGTATCTGGTAGGATCCAGCAGCATGAACATGATGGCCTCATGTGGTTGCAAGCCGGGTAAAGACTCGGTAAGCTTCGAGAACCACCGCTTGATACGTGCCATGGTATCCATGGGCATCTCACCCATTAATGGTTTCAGGCTGTATAATTCTAAGAACACTTCCTGAGGCCTAGCCCGGAAATGATCCAACACGCGTCTTTTGTATTCTTCATACGTGAGGTCAACCGGCAATTCCAATTGGACTGCTACTGTCCGGTCCACTAATTCCTGGACAGCTACACGCACAAAAGGTGCTTCCAATTTAAATTCTTGGGCTCGAACTGATGCTTCAAATTTTTCGAACCACAACTGTGGCCTTTCCACATCTAGTGGTGCCAACATCGGCTTAAACTCTGATGACGGTCTGAAATAACTCGTCGATTCGGCTGAAAACGCCGGCATATTTCCTCCTGATTCCTCTTCGGCGCGGTCGCCATTGTTTTGTCCACCTATGTTGGATGGTCCACGTACTTGGATGTCTTCCGTATTTATTATTAGCGTATCGTCTAGACGAGCCTTAATTATGCCTAATTCTGCAGTTAAATTATTCATTTGAGAAGTCAATGCCTGAATCAACGTTTCCAACCCATCAGAAGCCATTTTAAATGTACCACAAATGCTTTATTTTTACTCAATTATATATAGAATTTTGCTCGCACAACGAGCATCGATTTAATAAAACAAATTTACACATTAATTAATTTATGTTCACTTCAGCTCTAAGTCTGCTTTTCTCATTGGGCTGACTGCTTCATTCTTATACGGACGCTTCTGCGAGGAATTTCTGTTGAAATACTGTCTGCCCTAGATAAGACCCTTTGTTCATTATTTGTCTTAAAGGTGGCCATTGCCACACACACCTTACTGCTTATATGTAATTTTTTATATACTTAGAGTTCTATACAGTTTGGACACGGGCATTTAAATGGCAAATTAAATTTACACAGGATGCGTGTATAAATAATTGTGTATTTGGTTGGTATGCTATTAGTTTTTGTAAGCTCTATATTCTGTCTTGTCCAAAAGTAATACTATATTCTTTCAACAGTTTTTATTATGTAACTTTCTATAACCTATTGTACACTGGATGAGATTAGTTAAACCGGTAATTGCGGATTACTGCAATATAATTAAAGTGAAAGGTTTGTTGATGCTTCTTCGCGCCAGAAGAATTATTAAAAAATCGAGACATTACGGATAGGAGTGCATATCAGTCCATATGTTTTTCTTATTTTTATTTCCATTTTATCGAACTACGAGTGCTGTCAATTATCCCTCAACAGCAAGTTGCCTATTAAAACCCTTTAAACGTACTGATCACCCAATACTCGCATCTACTCTGCGGCTGCAAAGTGCGGTTTTGGCGTAGGTGACAGTTGGCCGTATCTTTGTAGGTGCTATCAGCAACTTAAACGATGTGAGTGACAAGGTCAAGGCTAGAGTGGCTTCCTCCAACCTTCGCAATTTATCAAGAAACACGATTTTCTAACTCTGCCTTGATCTTTGTATGTGAAAAGCATGAATCGCCAAAAATAACAACCACTACTAAGTTGAGTATTATAAGACCCATTCCTGTACAAGAATGGAGTCCACGAGCACACATAATTTTTATTGTTTGCAAACCCTGCACAAGATGACATCGAGTCGAGCTCACTGGCGATCTTATTGCAGATTTTCTGATAGAATCACTTTAACTTTCTTTTCTGAGCTGGGCAGAATTAACTTTGAAGTTTTTACTGGCTCATGAAGCGATGCTGTATAAACCGCAATGAAGCCATATTTTGCCGATATGGCTATAGATTTCTTGTACATAATTATGTAGTGTAGATGTCTCAGCTACCTCATTTCTAAGTGTTGCCTAGTCTTTGCTCAGATAAAATGAAAATGTGAAGGAAATGAATAGGAATAAAACTAATTTAATTTTTGTTAGAGAGCAGAAAAATAATATTACAATTTTTGCTAAAGCTGAGGCTGGACTTTGTAAAATTGTTGCTGTCAGTATCTCATTCACAGTCACGGTTTGCATATTACTTATGATTCATGCATTTCGAGTTTTCTGCCAGTCGATATAAAGATATTTCTGCGGATAATTCATTCATGGCATCGGACCTGGATTTTATTTAAATAGATTTTCTAACTGCTGTGGTAAGTCTACGACTATTGAGTCTCGCTGTGGTAATTTTGAGGAACAGATTTACTAATTTTTTTTAGAACTAGCTTACCTGTACGGCGCTGCTGCGACCTCACAATAATTCAAATTTATTGAGATGAAATTTGATTAAATTGTGGAAACATCCTTTTTGATAATGAAGAAGTATAAAATTAGAATTTAAATTAATTGAACTACTGCAGTGCTTGTGAATACACGACATTCTTTGTCCTTCCTTCCGGTGTGTATATGAATAGATCAAATGGTCTTCCGACTCTTGAACAGGCTACGCAAAGTTGCCCAGATAATACTTCTGGCAATTGTTATGATTGCCTAAATTCTAAATGCTTCTTTTGCGTGTTTAAGTGTTATTTTACAGATTTTAGTGTTATCATTGAAAATGAAATAGCATTGCATGTTATTAGGATCACGTTTATGTATACGTCGAAAATTAAGGCTATTGATTTGCATGTGCATGCACGTGTGACCTCCCACGATCTGCAAATTATGGCAGAGTAAACATTCCACTGTCAACAGTTATGTGAACATTCATGTCAAAAATGTCATTGAACGAATGTTCTGCTACATATATAGATCATGCAACTGGCAACTGATTAAAGCTTGTAGAAGTTTTTAAAGGGATGTGAAAATACTCATGAAAATAGTTAATAGAAAGCATACCATCACCGCAATTTCGAACTATTAAGACGCAAATAATTCCTCTTGTGTATATTACATGCATTATAGCCTTGGTATAAGTGCTCGATTTGAATTGCTTCCCGTAATGTTTATCGAGATGAGCTTGGGAAAATCTCATGTTTGCAAGAGGTTTAGTAAACAAAAGTTCCTACGCATTGGGGTTAAAGTGTCAAAATATCATCTTGCATACAACCAATCTGAATCATATATACATAGTGACCTTCCGAAGAAGTGGTAGAATTGGTGTAGCGAAATTGGTGCGAATCGGTGGAGCTGTTTTCATTTTATTCGCGGAAATACACACATACATAAGGGCAAACATTCACTTTTATATATGGAGGTGTGACGTATACATGCATTTTGGGGGTTTGGGCTAACAAATCGCAAAATAGTAGTCATGACTTTAGAAATGGAAAAAATAACTTAGTGGCAAAATTGCATATTTAAAAAAAATTACCGATTGATAAATTATTCTAATCGCTTTTTTAGATGGCTTCGTTTTGACATGCTATTGTCGATCCTTCACAACTAAATGTTGGTTGATCTGTGATTTTTTTTGTCTTTTTCATTTTATACTAGTATCTTCTGGAGAAGACTGAGTCGCCCACAGAAATACGCAATTGTGCCTTGGCTATGGTGCAATGTAAAGTTCTGAAGCAACTGAAACTCCTCGGTCAAAAGGACTTTTCTCATGACCCTGAGCTGACAGATGACATCGCCTTCCTTGAGGTAAGTTACATTCGATAATTTCTTTCTTGTGCTTCTCAAACGTTATTAGTGATCCATTTTGCAGCACATTTCAATAGTGTGACTCGCGAGTTTTCTCTATTTAACGTTAGTACGAATGATTGGTTTTCTACCAATACTGCGGTTACTCCTACGTGACCTGTCTAGATAATTTCGGATTGCCATCCACGTCATCTTTTCGCAAAATTATTTCACTCGTCGTTTTTACTACAATTATCATATGAAGGATGCCTAATTGAGACCACCATAAAAAATCAGAACACTGAGATAGTTAGAATTGACGAAGCAGTGCGTGTAGGCGAAGTGAATAGTCCCACCTTAAAACACGCTGAAATGAGGCTGTCTAGACCTCAACGCAACACACGAAAGGTAAACAAGTGGCGAAACATAGAAATAATTGTTTCGTTGCACTTTTCGATTGTTGCGCCCCGTGAAATATGCTCACCTTGCTGTGAACTGAGACACCAAAATCCGTGACGCCTGTGCGAAACTTCTGCAACAAGATCGCCATTGTGTCCTGTTCAACAAAGGTTAGTGATGAGTTTGTGTTCCTGATTCGGGAGAATATTCTGAGTTAAATTATACAACTTTGTTTTTAGCGATCACCATTTGTTAATCTTGTTAATCTGTTTTTGTGAATCCGGCGCTCTCTAAGAAAATAGCAAACTACTTTATAATTGACCTGTAAACATACGCAAGATGCGACTGTAACAGTATAATTGGTGCAGCTAAATTTGTTATTCTCATGAAGAACGCGCATTCACATACAAAAATATGCTCAGTGACTTTAGCGTTGTCTCTTTGTTGTCGGTGACTTAAGCTACCATTCTCGGGCAACAGTGATCAAATTTGTGTTTGCATCTACGATCTTTAGGTCTGTGTATGAAAATGTCACAAACGCATATCATCGCTACACATACAGGTTCGATATTTTTGCGCTAGGCTAATTTGATTTGGTATTGCCGCTTATTTTCTGTTCACAGACTTGACTTTAACGGCTATTATCACCAATAGAGAAATCGAGCTTTGCTTAACTTTCCACTCTATTTCAAATGACTTTTCTTTGCAAGTTTAGCCAGTGAGCTCGTACACGTCCTTCTCGGACAATTTTTTTATCACAGCCGTAGTAATTTCGATAAGATTTCTTCAGTTTCGCTGGCTTTATGGTCACTCATGATTGATTGGGTGCAGCGCTCGTGGGACGTTCTGGCTTTTTAATTGTAAGCAGCACTTGATGGCTCACTGGAGTGCAATTGATCGCTTTGTTGCAGTGTGATACCGTCTCATCTGCTTATTAACTTCGCTACGTCGTGTTGCAATGTTCGGCTGGTGGTGTTATGAGTAGTACAACTGGTTATATTTTATCATTTTAAATGTTGACCATGATGTTGCCACTGCTATTGACGACAGGGCTGTATAGTTATATGGTTCTCGATCTCATTCAGCCTGATGGTGATTTCCTTAGATTTCTTAATGATATCCTGTAGCGAATCAATGATGGAGGACATGTGTGATTAGTTTTCAAATATGATTCTTCTTAGCGGATTAATTAAGCCTCGTACACCCATTTGATACGACTGTGATTGTGTTTTGCATTTTAGAAGGTTAATATTCCTCTTGCAATAGCTTATTGCTCTGTGGTTAAATAAGGCATTTGTAACTAATATGGGTAGCTAAATGTTTACATCACAGTTGGCTTTGTCATTCTCGAGTTTCGGAAGACGTAGAATCGCAGGTTCGATTCTAAAATTTCTAAAGGGGTTTACTGAATTCCAACATCGTGGATACAGATTTTGTACAACCATCAAGTCGTGAAGGGCAAACCACTCACGAAGCGGTACCTACAACCGTCCAAAAGGCATGTTAACGAATCATCAGCAACACAACAGTCTTTAATATCGGATGCTTCACTGTCATTTAACTGTAAAAAATAAAATTGAAATGAATAGAACTTAGGATAAAAAATAATTTCTAGTAGGAAAAACATTCTTCGTTGATAGTCATTTATGAATAGGGGAATCTAAATCAGATGTGGATGTTTACCCAGGTAACACAAAAAAAATTAGGCAATTGAAACCTCTGCACACACACCGTTATATGCAAGCCAGATTTACGGCAAGGTGACATCGACAATACAGCTTCCTTACGGTATTCACCGTATCACTCCATGAAGACGATCGAGCTTTGCAATTAACCCTGGTCTAATAAAAAACTAAGAACCCGCAACGAAATCGCCACTGACCCTCATTCGATGATAAATCGCGCAGGGTTGCCAACCAAGAATGTTGTTGCGTAAATGGATTCTACTCTGGCAGACAAGCGGGTTCTATGTTATCCAATTTTATTTTAGGTGACTAATTAGTTTTGCCAAGTCAGAATCTGTTAATTTTGTTTCTTGCACCAATCTGGCGCTGGCTGAATGAAAATCGCTCTATTGGGTAATCGGATTGACTTAACTTCGTATCGATTGACAGAACGACGACTTCTAATCTATTCAAGGTGGCGTTGACAGAATTTAGGTTTTCGAAGAGCAATAAGATATCGCTTGTATAGTCGAGATCGACTGCCGATGAGAACTTGGACGCCTGTGTCTGAATTACTCGGACTTAAAAATCATTTGGAGAAAGGCGGAGGTAGCTAGAAGTTGTTTTAATTCTGGATAGCATCATCCGTATTTGAAACGGAGAGCATTGCATAGCAAGTCCCATCGCTAGCTATCCGTGCATTTCTGACACGTGATTAAGTTCATTACTGCGTTCATTGACGAAACCAAACGTGGTGTCAAGTAATGTCCTCTTCTTGATTATTCGCTGTTTTTCACTATTCCTATTAACTGCTTTGGTTGGGGCCTCTGTATCTCTTCCTCTAATTCGCGTTGATATTAGTCTTCCAAAATTGCGCATGAAAACATTAACTCAAAAGTTACAGCTTTCAGATTTTAATGTTTTCTCGCAAGCGAAATAAATACACATTTATGGCTTTCTTTTGCATTTATATATGTTCAAATTGTTCTCCTTAATTAATAAAATCAGAACAAGCTTTCAACAAGTGTGACAGATGTTAGCAGCATCGAGGAGTACACCACGGAGTTGCGTTCTGGTCGACTCGAGTGGTCGCCGGTCCACAAGTCGGAGAAGTTTTGGCGTGAGAATGCCATCAAGTTCACAGAAAAGAACTACGAACTACTGAAGTAAGTTTCTTCTCACATTCTGTCGGTCTTCCTATCAATTGCATAAAACAATTCACGTATGGTATGTTTGATTACGGTTCTTCCTTTGAAGAGACTATTAGTCATTACTTTTTAATTTGACATTCTTTCTGATGCCATACATATTCAGATTGTGACACCTTGGTTTCTTAACCATGCTTTTCGGGCAAATAGGTTACTTCGATCAGAGAAGAATCGTCACCATCTTTTTGTGGCCTTTATTCTTTTTCAGAATACACACGCACAATTACTCTATGCATCCGAGTGACATGTATTTGTAATAGTCGTGTTTTGCTCATAACGTCCGTAGCCATAGAAATTCCGGCCTGACGACCGGTGGGTACAAGCTAGTCAGCCCGTGATTGGTGGCATGCACCTTGCCGGGTCATAAAAGGGACACAACCATCATCCCGTTTCATGTGAAGCATCGAGTTTGGTCTAACTACGCAGTGAAACTTGGTGTTAAACGTGTAGTGACGGAATGGGTTCAAGCGTACCAGACGCGAATGGCAGGTTTCGTCTGCTGAGGGAAACTTTGGCCACTGGAGTCTGGGCAGGTAGTGCTCATCAGCCTTGGTTGACCGACCTTGCCTTATCTATGACTTGGCCATAATGGCGTTGTTTGCCTCACTTCTGTGCGTTACTTACTTACTTTACTTTACTGCGGCTGACTCCTTTTGGAGGATAAGCCGGCTCCATTGATATCATTTCATGGAGTTTCTTGGGAATTTGGTACAAGTGGTGTCCCCTCACCACTCGGCTTTTTGATCGAGGACGCACCTCTAGCCTTTGCACATCCAAGCGCAGGCTGCAAGGCAGCAGTAAGTCGCATGGTTGCCGGTGGCTGTTGAGAGCTCATTCTTCTGTGCGTTATCTAGATAAATATACTCATGGTAACTAGGTGCTCTCCCTCTCTCACTCTCTCTCGTAAATCCAACTAATATTTTGTATGTATGTATGTATTTTTCTTTGTTATTTACAAAAATTGTCTTTTTATCTTGTTTCGCTTCTTGTGGTTATATGACAGTGAAACATTAGTTACTACAGGCTTTTGTATGACTGTGCATGCTGATGATTATGATGATGATGCTCATCATGACTAATTAACCTTATGCCAATTATGATGGTATCGGCGGGTAGAATTATACTCTGAAATTATGGAGTTAACTTTACCAGGCACCTTGTTGATGATGGACATCGCAAATTTTGACGGCGAAATATTATTCTTTGACGACAGGACAAATAATTTTACCTTTAAAGTGTTGGAAAGTTAAATTATATTATTACCCGCGCGACTGGCTGTAGCACACCGGCTGGCAACAGCATGAAAATTAATATAAACATTTTAACGAGAGGTAGGAGCTATTTTCGGTAGAGTATGTGTCGCGTGTGCGTGAATTAGCAGGCAGTTATTATTCCATGTTATTTTGCGATTTTTGTTGTTATCGCAGGATGCTAATTTGCTTGCTGGAGATGAGCTCGAGCAGCCCATTGATACTAAGCGTCGCTGCGCACGACATAGGAGAGTTTGTTCGTCATTACCCGCGCGGAAAACAGTAAGTTAATACTATAATTTGATTGTATATTAAATCGTTCCCGATGTGAATTGCTACAGCTTCCTGGAAGTTGTCAACAGCTTGTAATGAAAATTTATGATAATTTAACTGTTGTTGTTTCTACTGATGACGCATTGTTGGTGCACAAACACATACACATATATAAACGGCGATCAGGATCTCCGGAATAGCAGCGGCAGCAGAGCGTGAAACTATATGACATAAGTCAAGGCTAGTTTACTGGAATATTCAACGAATAAAAAAGGGCTGCAGCATGTCATCTGCGGGTAAACTAGCCACCTCCGGCCGCCAGATAGCTGTGAACTCAAATCGACCATGTAACTGTTAGTTACAGATTGCGTGGTTGCATTTAGGAATGCCTATCTTTTTGGAACAGGCGTATGGACTTGTACCACGCATTTATCCGTTGCACTCACATATTCCGGAAGGCTAAATAATAATCGACCTAAAAATATGCGAGCAAACCCGAATAGCCTTCTTTCCAATATTAAGTTGTTTTAAACTCGATGTTAACTGGTCTGAATGGTTAAAATTCAAATTTTCTATGGACGAAAGTAAGATTTGCTTTGCACAATGTGGGTACAATTGTGTGTGGCATTGTAGGCTCCCGTCTCGCAATGGCTATTTCTATAGACTTCACGGGTGATTTGGCTCAATGTATCGTAATTTTCTATCGGTTATACAATTGAACAAAAATTGATTGCGCGGGTGGTGGTAACAATTTTTAAAATCAAGTTTGCGAGCTTAAAGTAAACACAAATCCCATTGCATTTAACCAGTCGTCAAGCAATATAACAAAACTACCGCCAGTCGCACACCAGTGATGCGTTTTCAACCTTCCATGATCACCATCAGGTACGACAGCAAACTGACTAGCAGTATCAAACCGCTTGCATATATATATATATATATATATATATATATATATATATATATATATATGGAAAGCAAAATTAGATATGCGGCTCTCACCTCTAATAGTCTCGCATATATTGTACTTGACTGGTTATTCTGTCGAAAAATGGCTTGTTCACGAAATTTGTAAATATTATACGTTCTATTTCACAAGCACTTGCGGTCGCGATAAGGTCTACGATGAGCTATCGCACAAATTGACTACTAGCAATGGTGTCCGTCAAGAATGCCCAATTTCCCCATTGTCATTTAATTTTGAAATAGATGAGTTATTCCCTTTCATACGTTCAGGATGCAGATGTCCAAATTCTCCCCGACGCTTGCTTTGTCGATCTTTACTATACAGATCGTACTGTATTCTTGTTCGATAATCGAGATTCGGCCCAGGCCACTTTTAATAGATTGGCAGTTGTCGTTCCATCTTTCTCTATGAAATTCGTACTCCAAATTTAAGATACTTCTATAGGATTTTCTACCACTCACACAAACTCTGTGGCTGCAATGTTAGGGATTACATATCTTGGTAATTGTATCAATAACTCGGGCAATATGAAATGCCGAGTTGGTATGAAAATCGCAAAAGCTAGGGTAACTTTCAAGAACCTTCATCATTCATGAAGAAACGCGAGTATTTCACTCTACCCTAAAGATTGCGTGTATAATGCATATTTGCGTGCAGTTTTACTATACACTACTGAAACTTAGACCCTTAGAGTCGTGGAATTTACAGGCATTCAAACGTTTTTGTTTGAGAAGCATAGTCAATATTGGCTTCCAACAACGCTGACATCCGAAGACGTATTTTCGGATCGGCTACGAAATGCTTCTCGTTAGAAAAAACAAATCATGTTTCATTAACTGCACTGGTGTGGTAAGGCTTTACGTATAGCCTCAATTCGATTACCAATTAGATTGTTATTCTCTCTAGCAACGCCAGATTGGCGTAAGAAACAAGGTTAACAGATTTTAACATGACACCAACATATCTAACATTAAGTATGTTCAAATAGGGTAAGATGGAATCCTCTCGTTTGCCTGGATGGCGTCTTCGTGTGCACCATAGCTCTTGATTGGAAACCATATGGAATGTGGCATTGAGCTTTTTGTTGATCATCATGCATTTTATGGTAGAATCATCGTATTAACATTTGTTGAGCAGAGCTAATTGCAAAGTTGAGTTCTTTTATGAATCGATAAAATGAAACACGCAAGGAAGCTGTATCAACGTGAGCATGCATTGGTGATATCATTGTGTTTGGTCGCCAGAAACTGTATCTCCGATGTCGTCTTGCCTTAAATCTGATGAATAAAATGGTTTCGTGCATATGTCTAGATTGGCAAGCACTTGGACAGCGACACCCTTGTAGACTTCAATGGCGCATTTAACTTAGTGGATCGGCATTCTGTCGAAAAGTTGTATGATTTCTAAATTTGTAATTATCATATACGCTGTCTGTGCAAACATTTCTGGTTGTGTTTATGTCTGCAACGAATTAACCCCTTAACTTTACGACTAAAATTAGTTTCCGTTTTTGCTGTCTGCTTTCCCATTTTTTTACAATTTTGTAATGGATGCTTTTATGCGCAATATTCTTCCATACATTCAGAATGCAGGTGTCGAAGATCTCTCAGGCGGTAGATTTTTCAATTTTGTCTATACAGACTTTCGGTATGAAATTGACACCCTCTGAATGTAAGATACCTTTACAGCATCAGTAAACACTTACATTTACTCTTCGGATGCAAAATGAAGATCTAGACGTAGTCTGCGTGTTTAAGTATCTTCGTAGCTGTATCAATAACTCAGGAAGTATGAGCAATGCGGTGAATATGAGAATCTCTAAAGCTATGGTATCTTTCTCTAACCTTCGCGATTTAGGAAGAAACATGATTATCTCAATCTACCTCAAAAGTAGCGTGTACAATGCATTTGTACGTGAAGTTTTATTATACACTGGTGAGACTGATTTTTAGAATTGATAATTTCAGACGCATACGGACATTCGACCATCGTTGTTTAAAAATTATATTTTTTCTTAACTACCAACAGTGCTTCTCGTTAGACAAATAATTAATGCTCCATCTACTTTGTTGGTTTGGCCACGGTGCTCATATGCCTTCAATTCGATTATCTATTGGAGTATTATTTTCTGAGCCAACGCCAGTTTAGCGTAAAAACAACGGACAGAGTTTGATACGGCAGAAACAACTAAAATATGGGATCCGCTCGTCTGCGAGGATTACGTCTACCTACGCATCAAAGTTATTGCTTGGAAATCCTGCTCGATATGGCATCGAATCGCGCTCAGTGGCGGTCTTGTTGCAGATTTCTAGTATAATTATCTTCGTAATTTCTTTTCTTGGTTTGGGAGAGTTAGCTGCGAGGTTTGGTTGTATTTGTGACGCTTCAGTGTGAAAACCGAAGGGAAGCTGTATTACCCGTATTTCCTTGTTTCAAAACTGACTTGGTCTGCGTCTCTATCGACTGGATCGCCCATGTCGATCTATCGGATGATATGCCTTTGCACCATTAGAAAATACTTAGTTTAGTGATATATATATATATATATATATATATATATATATACTTGTTATTTTTATAAATACTGCTTTAATTTTTTCATTCATTTAGAGTGTTGGATCAACTGGGAGTCAAAGCTGTAATAAATGAGCTTGTTGCAGCATAAAGATTCCAAAGTTTGGGTACAATGCGTTGGTAGCACTGCAGAAGATAATGGTACACAATTGGTGAGTCGGTATATCTTTCATTTTAACGTATTCTTTCTTACTTTGTATTAAAGATGGTGTGTACAATGCTTCAAAACAAATAAGGCTTTTTCAACTGAGCCGGCTCGGTCCCGTTTTGCCAATTTTTGCAATTCGACTACCCAGTGGAGAACCATCTTCGTAGCTTGCTTTTATTAGTAGGGCAGAGTTAGCTGTGAGGTATACTTGCGTCTCTGACGTGATATGAAAACCGCAAGAAAGCTGTATTGCCGATATGACCTTGCCTTAATGCTGCCTTGGCCATACTTGTGTTGTAGAGTGGTTTAGTTTGCCTCACTTCTCTGTGTTACCTGGGTTAATATACTTATATTAGCTAGGTACTCCCCTTATAAATCACTCTCTTTTGCTTAAATCATTATATTTTTCATTATTATTATTTTTGAAAATTAGCTATATTGTTTCTTTTCTCGTTGCTTTATGGTACTGAAACATCAGTTACTAACGATTGCTATATTGCTGTCTTTGATGTTGATGTTGACGATGTTGCTGCTGCTGCTGCTGATGAGGAGGATGTTGTTGATGAAACTTTCTTTCTCCGACTATGCAAGTTTCCTTTTATTGTGTGCGTGACGATTCTTGGCAGTCCTCTTTCCGCAACGTGTCGTTTCGATTGGCGTATTCAGGATAGCATGACCAGAATATATATATATATATATATATATATATATATATATATATATATATATATACATAATATGAAAAGCGAAATTAGTCATGCGGATCTCAACTCTAGTAGTCTGGCATACATTGTACGACATTGGAAATGTCGGCTGCACAATTTCTATGCAGTCACGAACATTAGCTAGTATGTATTAAGTGTTGCAAATCTAGTAACAAATTAGTTTAGTTGTGACCAGAAGGATAAATCCAAGACAGCATGAACGGAAAGTATAATCTCATGCACATTCGTTTCTTGCTTACTGGCGACTCATCAGAAGGAGCCGGTATTAAGCCCTTTAACCATTATATATTTTGGTGAGGAATGGTAGATAATAGGACGGTACAATCGCCTAGACGAATGTGAAAATCTGCATTAGTGAAGTTAACAACATATAAAGTCTCGGAAATGCGACTTCCAGCTAACTCACTCTCATATAATATATATACCGAATCTGTAAAGGATACCAACACTATGGCTATTGTGTTAGTTAACGATACCAACAGGTGTTCAGAATTAATTGAAATTCTCAATTTCGGTGAACTATAGCATAAATTGATATCCATAATGTTGGCATCATGTACCGATTCGGCAACCACAGTGTTAGTATCTTGTACCTTTTCGGTACTACAATGTTGGTATCGGTTACTAACACAATAGCCACAGTGTTAGTATCCTTTACAGACTCGGTATATATATTACATAGTGTGAGTTAGCGTTGAAGTCGCATTTTCGAGACCTTATATGATTTTAACTTCACTACTGCAGGTTAACACATTCGTATATGAGATTGTACCGTCCTATTATCCTACATTCCTCACCCAAATGTATAATGGTGAAAGGGAGTAATACCGGCTCCTCCTGATGAGTCGCCAGTTAGCACGAAACGAATGTGCATGGAATTATAATTTCCGTTCATGCTCTGTTTGGTTTAGCCTTCCGGTTACAACTGAACTAATTTGTTACTAGGGTCGCAACACCTAATACATACTTGCATATATATTAGTTCTCCGCAACAAACAGTATTTAACGAACATTAGCTGTTTGTAGCTTTCGCCACACACACATATATATAGACAATACAATTAAACAATAATTGATTGCGCAGGTGATGGTAACAATTCTTTAAATCAAGCTTGCGAGCTTGAGCTAAACACGAATCCCATCGTAAGTAATCATTCGTCAAGCAATATGACAAAACTACCGCCAGTCGCAACGCACTGCCTCGTTTTCACCTTCCGTCATCACCATCAGAGTGGGATGGAAAACTGACTAGCGAGGATCAAACCGCATTGCAGATATATGCAAAGAAAAATTAGATATGCGGCACTCATCTCTAGCAGTCTCGCATACATTATATTTTAGTGGAAATGTCGGCTGCACAATATCTATGCAGTCATGAACATTAACTTTTTGCAGATATCGCCACATATATGTGGGTAATAAAATTAACCAATCAAATATTGCACGGGTGGTGGTTGCAATTATTCAAATCAAATTTGCGAGCTTGAAGTAAAGACCAATCCCATGGTATTCAATCAGTCTTCGAATTCGAAGCAGGTCTGTCATAAGAATACTAAGTAACATTTGAATGAGAGAGAAAGTTTCTCCTTACAAGCACTAATCTCCATCTCGAAACTTCTTATTTCTTGTTAAATAATTTAAGGTATTAGCTGCGAAATGTGATTACTGATATCGATGAAGGCCAGAGTGTATGGTTTAATTGGAGTAACAGGTGTTCGGAAATTGTTGTAATTCTCAATTTGGGTGAACTTTAGCATAAATTTATATCCATCAGGTTGGTATCATGTACCGACTCGGAAACCATAGTGTTAGTATCCGGTACTCATCGATTTCAAAAAAGGTATCAGCTACTAACACAATGGCCATAGTGTTAGTATCCTTTACAGACTCGGTATATATATTATATAGTGTGAGTTAGCGTTGAAGTCGCATTGTCGTAGACTATACGATGTTAGCTTCACTATTGCAGGCGTACACATTCGTCTAGGAGATTGTACCGTCCTATTATCCCACATTCTTGACCAAAATATATAGTGGTTAATGGGGGTAATACCGGCTCCTACTGATGAGTCGCCAGTTAGCACGAAACGAATGTGCATGAGATTATACTTTCCGTTCATGCTGCCTTTGGTTTAACCTTCTGGTCACAACTGAACTAATTTGTTACTAGGTTCGCAACTCTTAATACATACTTTCATATCTTATGAGGTTGTCTAAAGTTGTCTATCAGTAGCGAAACGCAATACTATCATGCGCGTTGTCATGCTTTTGTATATAAAAAGAACTAACTTTTATGTACTCATTTATTGGGCATGGTCTACTTAGTAGCATTTAGATAGTGTTTGTTGCCGAAAACTAATATATATATATATATATATATATGTATATATATATGGAATTGTGTATTAGGTGTTGCGCACCTAGTAACAATGTGTGGCGAAAGCTGCAAACAGTTAATGTTCGTGACTGCATAGAAATTATGCAGCCGACATTTCCAGTCAAGTTCAATGTATGCGAGACTGCTAGAGGTGAGAGCCGCCTATCTAAATTTGATTTCCATATATATTCAATGCGGTTTGATCCTCGATAGTCAGTTTGCCGTCGTACTCTGATGATGATCATGGAAGGTCCAAACGCGTCAGTGCGTTGCGGCTGGCGGTAGTTTTGTTATGTTGTTCGATGACTGGTTAAAAGCAATGGGATTGGTGTTTACTTCAAGCTCGCAAACTTGATTTAAAGAATAGTAACAAATTAGTTCAATTATAACCAGAAGAATAAATCGAAGTCAGCATGACGGGAAGTTACAATCTCATGTGCACATTTGTTTTTCGTTCTATTGTAGGAACCGATATTACGCTTTATACCAACTATATATTTGGGTGTAGAATGTGCGACAATTGGACGATACAGACTTTACGATTGCGTATACCACCAGTAGTGGAGCTAACTTCATATAAAGTCTTGTGTTATGTAGCACGTCGTTTGCACTTTTGTAGCGATTTGTGTAAGAAATTGTTTTTCTTGCTAATTTATTTGTATTCTAGGGAGTATTTAGGAAAAAAGTTGGACAATTCAAAGAAGGATGATGCCGGGGCCCTTCTGTCGACGGCTATGCGTGCGGCCACTTAGAAACTGCTAATCAGCTTTTCATCTATTCGCTCCAGAAAAACGGCTGTTTGGTCATCTTTCTCCGCATATTGCAATACGCTTCAAAGTGCTCCAGTTTTGCGAATTAGCTTTTCGTCAATTTATCCGTTCTGCACTCCTTTTTCAGTCACAGACTGCTGACACAGAGCATTTTGTGTGTGTGTGTGTGCGAGTCTACAATTCAATCTTCCTGTTTTATGAACGCCGGTCATAGTCGTCCGGTGTGAAGACTGCTTTTTGCAACATTTTTTGAAGATGATACTATCGCGTTCTTGCCGGCTACTTACAATTAACTTTTAAATGTGACAATGAATGCATAATATACTATTCGATATTAATAAATTTTGGTTACAATATTTATCACCCATAATGATAATATAATTGGTGTTTTTCCTATTTCGATTATTTATTGCTCCCCTACGCATACGTTCTTCCTTTTCCATGGACATCATTCAACCTTTGTCTGAGTAAAGCAAATTCATTATCGTTATCCTATTTACTTTACTATTGAATAAGTATATATATTTATTTTTCAAAATATTAATATTTAATTTTTGACAAGTGAATTCGTAGCTCTGCAATTGTCCACATGTTGGTCTTGATTAAGCATCTTGGCATTCTTCATTTTCTCACACAACTTTGCTTGGTCATTTCGGCGAGTCTACACGGTTACCTTGCAATGCACCAGATTTACCTTCACGTAGAACATTTTAATGCGAGTTCTTTTAAGTTGTCTATCTGCTCGTCAGCATGGGTGTATTTCTATTCATTTTTCTAGTCTTTTTATTTTATTGAAAGTATTACGTTCAATTTCTGGTAGTCTGCTGTGATAATCTGTTTCGGGGTCGTATGACCCATTTTCATTCCATTTGAATTATGTTGACACCAGTAAACTTTTTGCCAGTTTTCATCTGCACTCTTTTTTTAGACTTCTCAGCCCGCCTAATTTTTTGTTATCTGTTGTGTGATGAATGTTTTGAATAAAATTATTGATTTATATTATATTCTTCTTTGTCGGCAGGTAATTATGTTTATAGATGGTACATTTCTAGGTATCTTTTATTTATCTAGTATGCACAGGCTATTCAAAACACATTGATATTGTTTTTTTAGATTAGTCTACTTTTTTGTAATTTTTCATTAGCGATTGAAATCACCTCAGCGTTATTTATTTTTTTTATTGGGAAATTTTAAGTGAGGGAGAATGGGTGGCAAACTACTTGGCTTTACAATTTCTTTCATAATTATAACAAGACGATTTTATTATTTTTTAAAATGACCGGGCAAACGGAAAACACATCCAAACTTAGTGAATAGGTGTGCTGTCAATTCAGTTTCAGGTAACAAGTAGTAATATTAATGTACAAATCTGTAAATGGAGAAGTCTTCCACACAGGTAGCTCTAACTGAGCGTGGAGATAAATGGCTGTGATGTCAAAGCATATTTATTACATCAATTAAGGAACAAAAAAGTGCATTTTGTTATCCCTGGTGCATATAATGATGAGAATAATAAAATTCTGTTGGCATCCTTTACAGGCTCAGCATATAGTTTATTTGGTGAGATGATTTTGAAGTCGTATTATTGACGACATTATATGAAGCTACTGCTTCAAAACACGTTCGTATAGGCGATTGGAATGTCCACCTATCCAATATTTCTGGTTAGCTAGCTTATTGCCAAAATTAAATGCTTGTTTTAATACCATTCTATATGAGTCACCAGTTTGTACGAAATGCATGTGTGCATGAAATTATGCCTTGCGTTCATGCCAACTTTTGTATCACCTGGTTCTTTTTGAACCATTTTGGTACTAGGTACGGAATAGCGTATACCCTATTAGAAAATTATGTTTATGTGAAAGATACATACTCGAGTATCGTCTTGTATTTCTTATCCAGCCAGTCATATGGAATGACAATGTCTTCTAAAATCAATGACTGAGAATTCTTAACATTTTGTATTTTATATGCCGAGATGAAGCACTGAAGAGATTGCAGGAATATTCATGCTGAATTTTTATCGGATAAAAGTAATCGTAAAGACCATGAGGCGATAAAATGATTTAATGGGGAAATATATCTGGTAAAATATCAAATGCAGTTATAAAAGCACAGGATTATGGTATTCTAGATTGAGTAGAAAATATAAGGAAATTAGCAGCTAAATACAATAGAACTGTATTAAAACAAGAAACTTAATTTTCAGAATAAGCTAACGTACCGGAAGAAAAAAATAGAATCCTTGAGTACACCAGGTGTATATGCGGTAAATTGCCTAGTCTAGTCTTAGATGTATAGGGGAAACAATGCGCCCAATAAGGTTACGTAAAGGAGATCATAGAACGGAATGCAAATATGCGCACATTAGAAGTTCGCCTCCAGCCAAGCACTCACTCGATGTGCAATCGCACTAGATTAGCATTGTAAATTAGTGAACCGATTGAAATATAATCTGCGAGGTATGCCATGAATGTAACAACTATAGGGATAGCTTTAGGCTCAATATTTATTGACGCTTAGACTAGTAGCAAAGGACGTAGGTTGGGTGAATCAGGGATAACAATAAAACCTAGTGAAACACCGCGACTGGATATTATTTGAAGAACAAAAAGTAGACTTGGAGCAGTTTTGCAGAATGCCGTCGCACAAATATAAACATTTGTAATTTATTTTGCGTGCTTTTATCCCGCTGTATACAATGAAACTAATAAGTTATTTATCATTTTCATTTTTGTCCGAAAGGCTCATTCTAGGTAGGATAATAATGGAAGATTTCTTTTATGTCACATTAGTATAGGATTTATTTACAAAACTAGCTCTTGCTTTTCGTTAAGCCAAGTTTGCGAGCTTGAAGTAGACACCAATCCCATTGTGTTGTCGTCGAACAAAAAAAAAAAGAACCTAGCGCCACTCGCACTTGACGGTATTCGTGCTTACTTCATGCTGGCAAACTTAATTAAAAGAATTGTTACCACCACCCGCGCAATCGATTACTGTTTAAATTGTATTACCTCTTGCTCTCTCACTCCTCTTTCTTTATCTGTAAACATGACCGTTAAGTCAGAGCGAAATATTCCTGTTTTTTCAATAATGGCGAAGTTTGGAACAAGTTACTCTAGCTTTCGTGATATATTGTCTGTGTTGATAGATCTTCTATGATATGTAAATCTGTCAACTACATCCAGCTCTTCACTGGATGATCCTGTAGAAATATCTTATATTTAAAGAGTACGAATTTCATACCGAAAGGCGGAACAACGAACTATGATTAATTCAAGGTGGCCGGAACACAAACTTAAGTTGAATAATACAATATCGTCTACATAATCACTATGGATTAATCTATTTTCCAGAAGAACTTCAATGTCTAAAACCTGAATGTATTGAAGAGTGTCGATCACAATGGAACTATTACACCGATAAACGGAAAATGGGGAAAATGGTTAACCTTGACGGAAACTAATGCTAAGTTTAAAGTTGTGCGATAATTTATTTTAGACCCTAGCACGACGAAAAGAGTTTGTGTATATAACATTCATGATATTTAGAAATCTAGTAGGTATACCAATTTTCGATATAATGTCGAATATAGCAATGCGATCCACTCCGTTAACTGCATTCTTGAAGTCTTGAAAAAGTGGCCATTGATGAACGGCGATTCCCGTGTTAGTGTTCAAACAATTGCTTTAAGGTAAAGCTATTGTTCTATATAAACCCGATCTGACCGGAATCCAGAACGTGATCCACGTGAAGAGCTATGTAGGCGTATAACCGCACGCTACACACAATGTCCAATTATGTAATAAATGGTGCGGCAGGGTGGTTGAGTGGATAAAGTAACTGATCCCGAAGCAGATGTGCCCAAGTTCTAGTTCCGTCCTCGACAAATTCTGGACAGTATGTGTTGAGTTCTCAATAAGAACGTAACCGGTCTTCTGGATGAAATGTCCTTTCTACATAATACAATGCTTACTTTATACCGAAAAATGTATGTGCATAATGAGACAGGCAATAATTTATTTTTTCTTTAACATTTAATTTTGTCGGACCTGTTGAGCGAATACGTTGGAACGAGCATCGATTGTTACTTGATGCGAACGCTTCTTTCATTTTAAAAGTTTTAGGTACATGGAAAATTGCAGTTCAATTCTACATCGAATAAGTGCATGGACCCAATCGATATACGTGTTCTAAAACGAAAAGCAGTAATAAATGCAACCACGCTGACTACAATAATTACTCTATAGCCGATTTGAGTCAACAACAGTCCGGGGGCTGGATGAAGCCATGTGGCACAGCGCCTTACGCTACGTCCTAAGTTTGTACTACTCACGTAGAATATATGCGCCGTGCAACTGTCCAACAGTGTTTCTTTATTATATTAGAACATTAAGTGTATCTGCCACCTAGATTATGTTCTGCGTCGCTTAAGCGCCTAACATGGGCAGGTGTGTAATCCGTAACCAAGACTATGTCTGAACTTCTTGCTCTTAGTATAAAACTTAAATTGCAATAGAAATCGTCCCTGTTGGCTATAGAAGAATGCACAGATACTACGAAGTGGCAACGTTGATTTTGGTCCCCGGTGTTGTTTGTAGTAGTGATATGATTGTTTATTTGTACACACATTTATATTCACACCGTTCGTATACTAACATGTTTTGCTTTGTCTTTTAGCATGTATATCTGCATTATATGATGAATAAAGCCTAATATTTTAGGCAACTCTTTCTTCTGGTTTTCGACTCACTCTGCCCGTTTGCTGTGCTTGTTACTGTGATTCAGAACAATTTATTCATCATATAACCCAATCATGGAACGCCTACTCAGACCAGAAAGATTTGATGTTGAACCTAGTGCACCAGATGCAGCAAAACAATGGAATCATTGGTATCGTACATTCTGTGGTCTCCTGAAATCAGTCGAATCCATGAATCCGGATAAATTAGACACTCTTATTTCCTATGTCTCTCCTAACGTATATGAGCACATCGTTGACTGTGATACATATGATCATGCTATCAAAACTCTAATGAATCTCTATGTCAGACCGAAAAATGAAGTCTTTGTTCGTCATATACTCGCGACTACTAAACAAGAAAATGGACAAACATTGGATCAATTTGTTCAGATTCTGAAATCGTTAGCTAGGGAATGCAATTTCAAACCAACTACGGCCGAGGAAAATCGAGACGATGCTCTGCGCGATGCCTTCATTAATGGAATCAGTCCAATTCAATCAGACAACGTCTCTTAGAACACAACTCACTTAATTTTCAAGCGGCTTTTGATCAAGCATGTGGTCTCGAAATGGCGTAAAAGCAATCATTATCATATCAAAACTGTTTGAATTCTGCACACACTGCAACGGTTCAGCCACTCAGTCCTTCATCAACCTCCGATAAATCTACAGATAATCTTGTTGCTGCTGTTAAACAAAAATGTGACTTTTGTGGGTATGATTATCATTTAAGATGGAAATGTCCGGCCAGAAACGCCTTCTGTAAAAGTTGTGGAAACAAAGGACATTTTCAAAAGGTATGCCGCTCTAAGAATCACCGCCCAGTGGTTTTGACGCTTCATCCTACCATATCTGCAACTGTATT
Source organism: Eudiplozoon nipponicum (assembly GCA_029291075.1). Classification (NCBI taxonomy): domain Eukaryota; kingdom Metazoa; phylum Platyhelminthes; class Monogenea; order Mazocraeidea; family Diplozoidae; genus Eudiplozoon; species Eudiplozoon nipponicum. The sequence goes on from JAQBSW010001653.1 coordinate 71,031, forward strand.
AGCTGCTGCTCCTGATTGTCTCACCAAATGTGTAATAAATCTAGAAGTCAATAACATAAATTGTCATGTTCTCGTTGATACAGGCAGTTCCTGTAGTTATGTTTCAGAAGCCTTCGTTTTGAAAAATAATTGGAAAATTCACTCCTCTCAAGAAACAATAACCATGGCGTCTAGCTCATTTTCGAGTCATACCAAAGGTCATTGTTTTGTGTCGATTCAATACAAATCATGTGTTTATCAAAATATCAAGCTATCTATACTTTCTGATCTTTGTACTGACGTACTCCTCGGTCATGACTTCCTTGGATTGCATAAAAGTGTAAATATCACAGATACATTTGTCTATGTGGACAATGTGACAGTTTGCGGGAGAGATACGCTTGAACACGAAACGAATCTCACCAATTTTCTTAATGCCGCTAAAAATATTGTTTGACCTTAAATGAATCAAAGAGCATTTTCGCAGCTAAAGAAATTACTCTCCTTGGTTTTCAAATATCGAATGGAAAAATTAAACCTGATCCTGACCGATTGAAGCCTTTACAAGATCTCTCACCACCGTCGAATGTGCAATCGCAACAAAGAATTGTGGGATTTTTCGCTTATTATTCGCCGTGGATCTCCAGCTTCTCCGATAAAATTCACTCACTCGTTCATAATCGAACTTTTCCTTTGCCCGTCTCTGTGAAACAAAATTAGCCGTAGCAACTCTAGCTTCTATTCGTTGTGATATTCCGTTTGTCGTCGAAACTGATGCTTCGGACGTAGCTATTGCTGCCACTTTGAACCAAGATGGAAGACCCGTCGCGTTTTTCTCTCGGACGTTGACGCCATCTGAAAAACATCACTCAGCTGTTGAAAAAGAAGCCTATGCCGTGGTTGAAGCTATTCGAAAATGGAGGCATTTGCTTTTGGGTAATCATTTCAAACTTGTCGCTGATCAAAGATTTGTTTCTTTTATTTTTGGCAATCAAAATCGGGGAAGAGTGAAGAACGATAAAGTTTTGCGCTGGAAAATGGAATTATCACCTTACAGCTTCGATGTTGTCTATAGACCCGGAAAAGATAATAAAGCAGCAGATGCACTAAGTCGATCCTGTTGTGGTGCGCTTCTAAATGGACTGGATTTAAAACAAATACATGATTCTCTTTGTCATGCTGGAATTTCTCGTATGCTCCACTTTGTGAAATCTCGTAATTTACCATATTCTATTGATGAAATTCTAAAAATGACCTTGAGTTGTGAAGTGTGCTCTGAAATCAAGCCCAGATTTCCTTCGGCAATTCAAGGCCAATTAATCAAAGCTACCCAACCGTTTGAGCGGTTATCTATGGATTTTAAAGGACCTCTTCCTTCATCAACTCGTAATCGTTATCTACTGACGGTCATCGATGAATATTCTCGATTTCCCTTTGCATTTGCTTGTCCTGACCTTAGCAGTCACACCGTCATACTTCACCTGTGTCAAATATTCGCAATGTTTGGGATGCCTTCGTACATTCACTCAGACAGAGGTTCTTCCTTCATGTCGACCGAGGTACAAAATTTTCTTCGGGAAAAAGGTATAGCTTCGAGTAGAACGACTCCTTATAATCCCAAAGGAAATGGACAGGTAGAAAGAATGAATGGTACCTTATGGAAATCGATCCTTCTCGCTCTCAGATCAAAAAGGCTTTCAGTTGAAAACTGGGAATGCGTGCTGCTGGACGCATTACATTCAATCCGTTCATTATTGTGCACATCTACCAACGAAACCCCTCACGAGCGTCTTTTTCGACACAATAGAAGGTCGACTTTTGGTACCACACTCCCAACCTGGCTTACTGTTCCTGGCAAAGTTTTACTCAAGAAGAATGCTAGAGTTTCTAAATATGACCCCTCTGTGGAAGAAGTTGAACTAATTCATTGCAATCCTAACTATGCGCATGTTCGTTTTCCTGATGGAAGAGAAGATACAGTATCTATCCGTCAATTAGCCCCGAAAGGCTCCGACGCACTGATGAATGAAGCTGGAACTAATATGGGACTCTGTGAAAATGAACCGGTTGTTGCTGATGAACAAACCTCCTATAATGACGATACCGATAATGATAATGTTAAGGCAAATGGTGAATCTACGGATAACTCAAATGCTCGTGACCTATCAGAGAATCTCGAAAACCTTATCAATCAACAACAACGTGTTCATCCTTATAACTTACGAAGTGGAAATGTTTAAATACTATGTTTTCTCAATCCTCTTTGAATTGTTACTATAACATTCTTGTTCCGACTCTGACGCTACGCTACAAATCGCAGTGGAGGAGAATGATATGATTGTTTATTTGTACACACATTTATATTCACACCGTTCGTATACTAACATGTTTTGCTTTGTCTTTTAGCATGTATATCTGCATTATATGATGAATAAAGCCTAATATTTTAGGCAACTCTTTCTTCTGGTTTCCGACTCAATCTGCCCGTTTGCTGTGCTTGTTACTGTGATTTAGAACACATGGGGCATAAGCGAAATCGTGCTACTGCAGGCAACTTTATCTCCGATTCTGCCTCCTTTCCTACACCTTCTTCTTATATAAAGATCGCAATCTTGATTATAGCAACTGCAATCAGCGCCCGTGCAACCAATGTTCATTTAATTATCACACCAGTTGTTCGATATTTTGTTTTTAAATTAAGACTTTCTTTTAGCATCAATAGTACGAATCTAAAAATTATTGACCAAACGCACAACCATGTCCATGGTATTGAGGTCCTAACAAATTTAACATCATTTTTTAGACTTTTCAACTTATGCTTAACGCTTAGCAGAGTTGCCCTCATACTCTAATAGATAACTGATGAGAGAAAATGAATTTGATGCCTTTCATAAGACGGCTGTATGCATTTAATAATGATGTAGAACACGACACTTGACTGAAATAGAAGACATTTTCTGTATGAAGAATGGCGGGCATGTATATACTTAGAAATTTTTACTAATAGTTCGTTGTGTTTGACTTTAAAGCAAAAATGTCAATAGATCAAACTTTGCTATTGAAACTCACATATCCAGCCCGAACACGTTTTGTTGTAACTGATGGTGAATAGCGAACAAATTCTTGTGGATCTGTATACTGCACTGAATCATCAAAAGTTATTAATTTGTTTTTGCTATTATCAACACCAAATACTTTTGTGAAGATAGTACTGAAGGTAACATCACTGTAGCAAATCAATCCGAACGGTTTCCACTCAGCGCTCTTTCGCTTCAAAAGCACTAGTGTACCTGAAAATGCCAATATGCAAAATCCTAATTGAAGAGCAGTTTAATGATGGACAAAATACAATACTTTTTATTACCAAATAATATACTGTATTTAATTTATGATCGTGATTTACAATTTAAATAATAATTTCTATAATATTCATGTGCATGAGACTAAATTAATAATAATAACTTTAATGAAGAAATGCTAAATTATGTAATTTTCTAAAATCGACAATAGACCTACAAAATTTTAATGAATCGTCATTTTGGATGGAATTTTTAGCAAACCTTAGAAACATTTAACAGATTCGCCGTTGACATCTTAAATGAGTATTTTATAAACTTTATTTTCTTCTAGTACTACCTCCCGAACGTGTCTGCTTTATAAAAATAACGTCAGTTTATATTATACCTCAATGTGTATCGAAAATAACTGCCGTTCAATTTAGTCTTTATACAGCCCAGTTAAAACAACAGATCGTCTTTACAATTTTCTTCATGTTGCACTTATAGGTTAGGAATTATTACGAAAGATCTTACGCAATTACTTTCTCGAACTGTTCGGACACAAATTTTATAACCTAGAATTTAGACGCATCATGAAAAAATAAGAGCATTATGGAACCAATCCGTTAAATTGTGCAGAAGCACTGTGATATTAAAAAGCTGAAGAGTTCTGCCCTACAAAAAGCGGAAATTTTTAATATGAAAGTAACTGGTTTATGGAAATTTTAATCACAATCGCGCATACAAGTGGTATTGATAAGTTAATCTCAAAAAATAGTAATCTCTCTAGAATCTATAGCGAAGATATATCAATTATTGGTTAGAGATCGGAAAAATCAAGTGTATAATAAATCTGTCCCAATTTTCATCTTAAATAAGCATACGTTTGATAATCAAAGTAGATGGAGTGCTATGATATAATACTTCTGCATTTTTATCATAGCAGTTTCATCTATGTGAAAAAGTGCAAATCTTACAATGCCTTCGCGCCAAAAATAATAAGAACGGCAAAGTAGGCAAGTTACGTCATCTAATTCGTTTGGTCATTTAATGAACTTAAAACCGACTTAAATTCATTCACGTTTGGCATCATGTGCTCCAAGGACCGCTATAAGATCAATGCTTAAATCGTAAAGACCATTATGTTTTATTAGTATTATGCGCATTAGTACTTCCTACACGATGTTTCGCATTGTTTCTAGAAAATTAAATTTATAGTTGTCAATTATTTTTCGAAAACTTTCACTATTAGTAGAAACGATCACAAACCATTTTCGAAATCTCAATGGAGGATAACATACCAACTTGCATCATGATCGGACGTATTCAATTAAGATTAAAATACAATTTTGTTTTCAAATAATTCATTATCATCAAACAAATTCATACAAAAGCCTAAAGTGACGAATGTTTCACTGTCATATTACCAAAAGAATCGAAACAAAAAATTTAAGTACAAAAATTATTAGTGAGATTTACGAGAGAGAGAGAGAGAGAGAAAGAGACTACCTAGTTACTAGGAGTATATTTATCAGGATAACTTTCATAGTGAGGCAAACTAAATCTCTACGCAAATCAGCTTTAGAGCAAGGCAACATCAGCAATACAGCTTCTTGCGGGTTTCACTGTATCACGTCATAAGCAAACCAAACCTCGCAGCTAACTTTGCCCTAATAAGAAAAGATAATTACGATGATAATTCCACTAGCCAGCCGCAACAAGATCGATTCGTTGTTATATCGCAACGGGTTTCTAACCAAGAAATATGAGGCACACGGGGACACCATTCTAACAGACGAGTGGGTCCTATACTACCCAACTGGGACATAAGTTACTTCAATTGTTTCTATCATATGCAAATCTGCCCACCTTATTTCTTAAGTCAATTTCGTGCATGTTGAGAGAACAGAACTATACTAGGCAATCGAATTGAAGGCATATGCAAAACGTGTCCTTGCCAACCAAGTTGAGGGTGTGAATTTGATACCGTAGCCATATAAATTCCAGCTTGACGACCGGCGGGCCCAAGCTAGTCAACCCGGAAATGGTAGCATGACACTTGCCGGGTTACAAATGAACACAGCCATAATCCATATCATGTGAAGCCTCGAGTTTGGTCTAAATTTTATTTTTAAATTTATAGTGACGGAATGAGAACAAGCGTTCCAGACGTTAAGGGCAGGTTTCGGCTGCTGAAGGAAACTCTGGCCACTGGCATCTGGGCAGATAGTGTTCATCAGCCTTGGTTGGCAGACTTATTAGAAGAGAAAACTACGAATACAAACCATCACTAGGAATGGGTGACCTAGTGTTCTTGTACAATCCACCTATAAACATGAGCAATACAAATTGCAACGATTACATACTGCATCGGCCGTCGCGTAGTATAAAAATGGTCTGATAACTCACGCAAAGTAGATACGCGAAATCGGCCTGCTGCAGGAAACTTTATCTTTAATTCTGACTTCTTTACTTCCCCTTCCACTTCTCAATCTAACAATAAAGCTCTTTTAGATACTACGATTATTGTTGGTGTAGATGTTATGACTGAACCCAATATCAGGTTGGCAAATATCGAAAATAGTTTTAGTAGACGATCATTCTCTAAACCTAGGTTAGGTCTTAACATAGGTGTATTTAATGTGCGAGCATTAAAACCCGGACAACAAAAAGCTCTTGCACGTACGTAGCTTCCTCGAACCTTCGTTATTTATGGAGAAACTAGAGTATTTCACTCTGACTTAAAGTTCGTGTTTACAATGCATCTGTATACGCAGTTTTACCATACTCTAGTAAAACTTGGCCTCTTGGAGTTGATGACTTAAGACGCATACAGGCATTCGACCATCGTTGTTTGAGAAGTATAGCACATGTTGGTTGTCAACAATAAATAACTAACGTTGACATCCGTAGATGTATTTTTGTATATGTCAGTAAGTGCTCCTCATTAGAAACAAAAATAAGGCTCCATCAAATTCGTGGCCTCGGTCACGTTTGACATATGCCCTCAATTTTATTTCCCAGTAAAACTCTGTTCTCTCGTCCAGCACCAGATTGTCGTCAACAAGGTGGGAAGATTTGGACATGACAGAAACAGTTGAAGACACTTACATTCAATTTAAGTAGTAGAGGACCCACTCGTCTGCCAGCATGGGGTCCACGTGTGCAACATAGTTCTACGTTAGAAGTATTTAGCGATATGGCATTGAATCGAGCTCAATGGCGATCTTGTTACAGATGTCCAATAAAATCATCTTCGTAGCATTTTCTTAGTAAGTCAGCTGCGAGATTTGGTTTTCTTATGAAGTGATACAGTGGAAGCCGCATGAAAGATGTATTGCTGATTTAGCTCTGTCATAATGTTAACTTGGCTATAATGGTGTTGTGGAGATGTTTATTTTGCCTCAGTTCTGTGAGTTATCCATAAAAATCTACTCGTAGTAACTATGTATTCTTTCTCTCTCTATCTCGTAAATCTCATTAATCTATATATTTCCTACCACTTCTTATAGTTATATCACAGTGAAACATGTCACTTTTATTTTTTTATTGTTGGGCATGACGATGATGATTATTTTATATCGAGATACGGAACAGCGTCTGCTAAACTATTCAAGGTGACCTGAGTTGATTCTCGATTTTCGAATAATAGTGCGATATCATCGGCATAGTCAAGATTGAATATGTTACAACCCGGGAGAACATCTGCATCCTGAATGTGTGGAGAAGTGTTGTTCATAATAGCATCCATTACAAAATTAAACAAAAAGAGGGAACGTTAACAGCCTTGACGAACACCACTGATGGTTGGAAAGTGGTGTGTTAATTCTTTGTAGACCTTAGCACGACCAGAAGTATATGTTTATACAGCGCGTACAAAATTAAAAAAAATTATGTGAGAACACCACTTTCGATACAATATGCAATAAAACATTGCAGTCTAGAATGACTGCTATTGTGGAACGGTGACATAAATGTCTCTGTTCAAGAACTTGCCTTAACGTAAAAATATTATCTATAGAACCCCGGTCTGAGCAGAAACCGGTCTGGTCTTTTCCAGTGTGTAATTCACGTGAAGCGCTAAGACGACATAGGATAATCGAAGCAAATGCTCTAATCATCATGTCCTGCCATACAAAAGTCAAAAGTGACTAATGTTTCACTGCCATATAACCATGAGTGAAAAAAATATAAGTGAATTTAGAAAAATTATTAGAGATTTACGAGAGAGATAGAGAGGCAGAGAGAGGAGGAATACCTTGATACTATGAGTAAATTTATCAGGATAACTCACAGAAATGAGGCAAACTAAACCTCTCCACAACACCATTATGGCCAAGTTAGCATTCGGACAAGGCGAGATCAGCAAGAACGCTAGGCCGCCTATACATAATGGGATGGATATTTTTAATTCAGATGTCCCACTCTACGATATTCAGTCAGCCAAAGTTCATGAGGACTTCTTGCCATTGTTTCTTTTTAGAATTTTCCTCATAGATTATCTGCCGCCCAGAGACATCGAGCAACATATGTCATTATTTACTAATGGCGCCAAATATTTCCATCACACGTAATCTGTCATTATAGAACAAGCGCCACGCCACCTGAGGAAGTGGTATTTAATTGACAATTTAATGAATCATTATTGCGCGCGTGGTGGTAGTGATTAATTTAATAGAGGCTGCGGGCATGAGATAAGAAACAACTTGATTGAAAGTATATGTGCTAGAATAAGCAGTATATTGTAAGGTATCGTCATTATTCGGAATTCGTTATGTTGTCCAATATTTTAGCGCAGGCAGGGTTCGAACCGGAGCGCATTTGCTTTGGAACATGTGGATCTATTCACTCGCCACACAGCCGCACACCACTTCATGTAAATACTATGTTTTTGGTTAGCCTTAACTTCAGGCTGAGCCCATATGGCATTTCTTACGACCTAAATTTGCACCTGGACACTCCAAATCTGTGGCGCAAACCGAGGGAAATGTGCTCCGTTTCAAGGTTTTTTGTGGCAAAATCCAGTGTAATACATAAGTTTCTAGTAAGGACGTCACCACTCTACTTGATTAATTGCCTTTGTTACATTATCTAATGCATAGTTTATACTGACAAATGTGCATATGGAATTTTGGTGTATACCTTGCTTTAGACCTTGATGTAAATAGTTATTATCATCACCCGCTTAATCAATGATTGGTTAATTTTATAAATCTTCCCTTCAATGCCTCTTACCCAGGTAGTGTAGTGTTTATTCTATAATAATAGATTTCAGGTTGAAAGAGATGCCACATCAGGAGGAAAGTCGAACCAAAGTCATACATTTGTTATATAACAGAAAAAGCGCGTAGTGAGCAGTAGTGAATAGTCATGGACTCCGAATCAAATAAACCCCGGCTTGTGCTTTATTCGCGTAGAAATTTTGGCAAGCTCAATAAAAGTATTTAAGTGAATTTAGACAAATTATTAATGAGATTTACGAGAGAGAGAGAGAGAGGTAGAGACAGAAGGAATATCTTGCTACTTTGAGTAAATTTGAGGATAACTCACAGAAATGATGCAAACTAAACCTCTCCAAAACAAAATTATGGCCCAGTTAGCATTCGGGCAAGGCGACATCAGCAACACAGCTTCCTTGTGGATTTCACTGTATCACGTCATAAACAAACCAAACCTCGCAGCTAACTTTGCCCTACTAAGAAAAGAAAGTTACGAAGATGATTCTACTAGACATCTGCAACAAGATCGCTACTGAGCTCGATTCGATGCCATATCGCTAAGGGTTTCTAACCAAGAACTATGATGCGCACGATGACCCCATCCTGGCAGACGAGTGGGTCCTATACTACCCAATTTGGATGTAAGTGACTTCAATTGTTTCTGCCATGTCAAAATCGGCCCACTTTTTTTCTTACGCCAATTTGGTGCTAGATGAGAGAACAGAGCCCTACTGGGAAATTGAAATGGGGGCATACGCAAAACGTGACACAGCACACGAAGTTGATGGAGCCTTTTTTGTTTTTCTAACGACGAGCTCAGATCCAAAAATACATCTACAGATGTCAACGTTAGTTATCCATTGTTGGTAGCCAACTTGTGTTATACTTCTCAAACAACGAAGATCGAATGTCGGTAAGCGTCTCAAATCATCAACTCCAAGAGGCCAAGTTTCTCTAGCGTATAGCAATACTGCGCGTACAGATGCATTGTAAACACGACCTTTAGGGCAAAGTGAAATATTCGTTTCTCCATAAATGACGCAGGTTCGTCCACATATAACTATAACAAGTGCAACTTACAGCAAATACCCCAGATAGGAATGTTGTCCGACTCATTCCAATCAAGTGGTACGGTCTCCTCATTCAAGATAGTACAAAAAGTTTAGTCAACAATACCGATATTATATCGCAACAATCCTTATATAATCCCGGAATCAAATCATCAATGCTGACAGTATTGTAACGTTTAAGAGATAGGATTGCATCCCGTATTTCTAACTATGGTGGTTTTTAGAGACTAATATTCCATATGACTGATACAGGCATACTTTCGGGAATCGGAACAGATGAGAGTGCCCAAGAAAATTGATCTTTGAAGTGTTCATCCCACCTATCAATACGATTTATTTTAACGGTTATTAAATGGTTGTTTTACTAACTGTTAATTTTCTCGGTCCTGGTGCGCGAATAAGTCGAAACAAACAGCGACTATTACCTGACGCGAACGCTTCTATTTCTTCAGCCTTTCTGGTCCGAAGGGTTCAAGAAAGACTTATAGACTGCGCTCAATATGGCATCTTATATTGCGAAAACTATTATTATGAACCGAGCTAGGTGGAATTTGGCGCCTCGTTTCGAGTATCTCCATAGATTTATCAGATGATTAGTACTAGGGAGGCCGGCAATGCCACATGCATTGTGCCAAGTAGAATTTATCCTGCTGGCATTATCTTGCTTTATATTGATATATTTCGTCATGAACAAAACCAGAATTTGACTAACGCCTTCTTCAGTTCACCAATCATCACAATTTAAAAAAAACTAATGAAACAAAACGCCATTTTTGACTACATAAATCAATTTTTCACAATAGATTGAAAGCTTAATATTTAGAAAACCAGTTCCCATCCTCTTTTTCAGTAATTTATTCGACCTTAAAAAACGTAACTAACGATTAATAAATTGAATACACAACTCGATTAGGTGGAAAGCATGAAAACGTATGCACAGAGTTCAATTTGCATCATTGGCTGCTACTAAGTAATTGAGCAATAAGAACAAAATCATGTGTTCTTCGCTATGGCCATTACAAATGTTTTTCTACGTGCGTTGATTTTCGTATCGCCTTGATCTTACTTTGGTAACAGGATAGGTTGTGCAAATTGCAGTGTTGATCGCTCAGAGTATTATGAAAATTCTGACATTTTTAATGATGATAGTGATGCAATGTAAGCTTTTTAAAAATCGGTTTGTAGTAAACCCGATCAAATGCTTGCTTGTACTGATGTAATGGCTGATCGAACTCGCTCGAATGCTAGTAAATTTATGTTAGTCGGTAAAATCGTGAATTCTTTTACATTTCCATGTGAGCCAATTTTTTGGCCCTGATTGATAGGCTCTCACTTGTCACTTCATTTTTATGCCCTCAATCAGATGCTTGTCTGAAAATGCGTTGGAACTAGAGTTTTAAGTCTTCTTTTTCCCAATTTTTGGGCCTCCTTTCCAGTTCAATCTTCAGGGTTGACAGCATACTCACAGGAATAAATAACTTGTGGCAAATGTAGTCTCCTTATTCAAGACCGACTTATTTATATTTATTTTAATTATTAAAGTATTTTGTATTGACTGGCCTAATATTCGCTCTTCATACCTAATCTCTTACACTCAAAATCTATACACAAACATATTCACGTCAACCCCCCACGCACAAAACAACCTACATACATATATATAATTAAACAATATTGCTTGCGCGGGTGGTGATAACAATTATTAAAATCAGGTGCCTATATGGTACCCATTTAAAGTTTCAACTAACTTTCCCAAATCCATCATTACTAAACAGACACGACACTACATGGGGAAGTGGTATTGAAATAAACATTTATATAATAAAACGAACATTGGTTGCGCGGGCGGTGATAAAAATTATTATAATCAAGTTTGCGATTTTGATATAAGCACCTGAGTGACTGAATAATAATTTATAAATTGCATGCGTAACTATTCGTTTTATACATTCAATGTAAAATGACGTAACTGAGATGGCCCTCACACTTTCTGGTTGGGGAGACCAATAATTCAGAAACACTCGTCATAAAAACATATCATGAGTGATAAAACTAGAAGTCCAAAATACCAATGCTAGCTGATAAAAGTTATTGACATACCACGAATGTTGTGGATTTGACCGCATTTTTCTTGTGCGGGACAATTGATAGCACTCATAGGTCCATTATCAGATGATGTAATTTTTGGCCTCAATTGATGGGTTCTCACTTGTCCCTTCTTCTTTAAGCCATCAATTAGCTGATTGTCTGAAAAGGACGTTGGAACAAGATTTTCCATTGTTCTTTTTCCAAATTTTCGAACCCGAATTTCCAGGTTCATCTTCAGGGTCGACACAATACGCACAGGAGTAAAACACAACTTGTGGCAAATGTGGTATCCTCATTCAAGACAGATATATTTATATTTATTTTAATTCCAAATGTATTTTTAATTGTCTTCCTAATATCCGGTCTTCATACCTAGTCTCTAATACTCAAATGTATACAAAAAACCTTAGCCTTGTCCCCCTCCGCGCACACAACCACCTATAAACATGTGTATTTTACTAAAGTGACATTTTATTGAATAACTATAAGCACACCTAATGGATTGAAATACACGCCAATCCATGATGTTTATATTTAATTTCTGTTCCGGACGCATAGAAAGATCAACAAAATTTTGATTTCAATCCTGCAGTAATCCTCACATGCCCCCAGTTTACCTAATCCCATCCAGCTTGCAATCGGTTATAGACCGAGAGAGAGGTTAATAAAACTGTTGAAAGAATGTATAGTATTATTAGCGTTTTGACCGAATACGGAGTCTACACTAACTAAATCACCTCTCAACCAAATACACAATAATACTCATATCCTGTATAAATTAGTTTCTTCATCAAAATATCTGTGTCGAAATCATGTATATATATCTATAAAATAAAATTTTTATGTATATATATATATATTTAAAAAATTTTTATTTACTTAATTATAATTATATATATATGTATATACTAACTCACTTCTTATAAAAACATCCATTTATATATAATTCAACACGCTATATATTATGTATATATAGATAAGCATGTAAGCATCCATGTGGGTTCTTCCTACATCTTTAATATATATCTATATATCCATCATATATACGTGTATACACCATATATATGAATATCATACAAGCAACACTGTGAGTCCCTCAACGGATAAATTATATCAGTCAAAACGCTTTTGATAATAATCTCCTACATATATCTTGTGAATATCTAAATAAGCATTTAAGCAACCATGTGAGTTCACCCCACATCTTAAATGAATATTTAGAATCCTTTATATATATATATGTATATATATTTACATATATATGTCTCTGCGTAATATGTATGTATATATAACTATATACTTATTTATAATTATATATAAAACCACATCTTATAAAAACATCCATTTATATATACGTCCACACGTTGTATCTACGCATATATAGATAAGCATATAAGCAACCATGTAGGTTCTTCCCACATCTATTATAAATATCTATATATCCATATTATATATACACGTGTTTACACCATATACAATAAATAAATGTCACTTTAGTAAAATACACATGTTTATAGGTGGTTGTGTGCGCGGAGGGGGACATAGGCTAAGGTTTTTTTTATACATTTGAGTATTAGAGACTAGGTATGAAGACCGGATATTAAGAAGACAATTAGAAATACATTTGGAATTAAAATAAATATAAATATATCTGTCTTGAATGAGGATACCACATTTGCCACAAGTTGTGCATTTTGCTCCAGTGCGTATTGTGTCGACCCTGAAGATTGAACCTGCGCAAATTCGGGGTTCGAAAATTTGGAAAAAGAACAATGGAAAATCTTGTTCCAACGTCCTTTTCAGACAATCAGCTAATTGATGGCTTAAAGAAGGAACAAGTGAGAACCCATCAATTGAGGCCAAAAATTACATCATCTGATAATGGACCTATGAGTGCTATCAATTGTCCCGCACAAGAAAAATGCGGTCAAATCCACAACAAGAAGGACAGCACTGAGAACAAAAATGGATCCTTTAAAATGTATTTATACCACGAATGTGCATGTTTATGTGTATACATAACTAAAAAAATATATTTGATACTCATGTACGTACATATAAATGAAACTGCAGTAAATAGCCATTAATTTACCGTTTGCACGCGTTAGACAATTTATTTCTAAATATTGTATTATTAGAATATTCTCAATAGGTAGGGTGAGGGTGCAAAACACAAAATTAGGGTTCAAATCACTAAGAGTTTTAAATTCAAACGAGTAGTTAGAGATGAAATTTAGAAAGACTATATTCTTAATAACTGATCATTCATTACTTGAACAATAAGGCCACTAATTAGCCAATCCTAATCCTAAATTCTTAATCTTTTACTGGAATTAGCTTTAGTTTTCAATTCATGCAATCGCCTTTTCCTGCCATTAGCTAATGCGGTATTCCAAATCGGACCTAACGATTTTTCAACAGCTGTTTCATTCATAATATTATCTCTAGATTTAATTTCGATAGATTCTCTAATCAATCTCGTCACACTATTACGACTACATATTGCTGTGTTTGCATTCCTCCCAGTTGATAGTATGCCCGGTCCCCACTACAGGACGAGCAAAATCAGATTTAGCAGTATTTCCATACTTACATGCAATTTATGTTCACCTCTTCTTACTTTGATTGGGCGTATGGTCACACCAACAAACTTGAAACTACAATCATTGCATGGGATATCATAAACTCATGATGTTTCTGAGAGTTCAATCTTTTTTATGGTTAGGGAATATAGTGCTTATTGTAAAGGACTGTCTTAAAACGGTAATACCATGACCTTCCGCTCTTTCTTCTACTTATCCGCTTTTATGTACCTCCAACTAGGATTAAATGTTTTCACGACATCCATCATTATTTCATCTATTAAATGAAGAGGGTAACCATTAGTCTTGAATATATTGCGTAGTCTACCTAATTCTAACTTCCTATGCTTTATATCTTAATGTTAATGACTCTAAGATACCGACTTTCATCCGGTACGGGCTATCCTTATACGAAATAATTTGTGCCGTTTTGACACCCTCTGTAATTAATTCATTTCTAATCGATATTTCATTTGGAATAGCCATGTTTAAACCACGGTTAAGTATTTCAGCTTGATTCATCCTTAAGATTTAGTGTCGATAGACCGTATATACGATTACTAATAGATCGTCCAAATCAGTCATTGTTTCTGGGAAGTACTATAAATTCCCAAGTCGGTCAGTTTTCTATCATAGTCTAATTCGGACCTTTTCGGATATATCTCCATTGCGGGCTTTATCACTGAAACTCCTCAATGCATTCAAGAGCATCTGCGTGCAAAAGAGAGAGTTAACATCTGATCTATAGTTTAGTTTTCTCCACTAAGTACAAATCTTACGTTTAACTAAATCACGAACCAACGATGCTCATAATGCTTATACAAAAGTGATGCTTTAGATGACATATCATAAGCATTTAACTTAAAATTTTAATTTAAATACGAAACAATTTAGGAATAACATCGTGTTTTAAACAAATACTTAAAATGGAAGTAGTTGACACTAGCCTCACGAGTTGTTGTTTCAACAGTGTATATTTATTATACCATTTAACGCGTTACCGGTGATTTTACTTTCCTACTTAATATAGTCCGGTAATACCATGACCTTCGGCACTTTCTTCTTCTTATCCGATTTTATGTACATCAAACTAGGATTAAATTTTTTCACGACGTATTATTGTTGCATCTATTAAATGAAGAGGGTAACCATTAGCCTTCCTATGCTTTATATTTGTTAACTTAAGACTTCATAATGTTAATGGCCTTAAGATATCGACTTTCATACGATACGGGTGATTAGACTTGAAATTAAGAAGGATTCTTGAACAAGTATCCTTGATATAAATATCTCTTCCTCATTTCTGACAATTTTTAATTAATTTGACATCCAAAAATGTTAATTAACCTAATGATTCCATTTCTGAGGTAAACTGAAGTTCGCTCATTCGATAAGCTAAATTTAAGAAATTTACCATTTCCTTATCACCATGGTTCCGGATCATTAATAAGGATAGTCCGTACTGGATGAAAGTCGGTATCTTAAAGTCATTAACATTAAGAACTCCCAAGTCTAAAGTCTCAGATTTAAAGCATAGGAAGTTAGAATTAGGTAGACTACGCAATATATTCACGGATAATGATTACCCTCTTCATTTATAGATGAAACAATGATGAACGTCGTGAAAACATTTAATCCTAGTTGGAGGTACATAAAAGCGGATAAGGAGAAGAAAGAGCGGAAAGTCATGGTATTACCGGACTATATATTAAGTAGGAAAGTGAAATCATTAGCTTTAAAATACAACACAAGAACCGTTTTAAAAGTCCCTTACACATGGCACTATATTCCCTAACCAAAAGGAAAAGATTGAACCTCAGGATTGAACTTCAGGAGTGTATGAGATCCCATGCAATGATTGTAGTCTCAAGTATGTTGGTGAGACCATGCCCCCAATCAAAGTAAGAGGAGGTGAACAAAACTGCGTGTAAGTATGGACATTGCTAAATAAGATCTTGCTCGTCATGTAGTGGAGACTGGGCATACTATCAACCGGAAATAATGCAAACGCATAGCAATATGTAGTCGTAATAGGGTGACGAGATTAACTAGAGAATACATCGAAATGAAATCTAGAGATAATATTATGAATGAAACAGCTGTTGCAAAATCGTTAGGTCCAATTTGGAATACCGCATTAGCTAATGGCAGGAAAAGGCGATTGCATGAATTGGAAACTGAAGCTAGCTCCAGTAAAAGATAAAGAACATCTGATTAAGATTGGCTAATTAGTGGCCTTATTGTTCATGTAATGAATAATCATTTATTAAGAATAATCTTTCTAAATTTTATCTCTAACTTCTCGTTTGATTTTAAAACTCTTAGTGATTTGAACCATAATTTTGTGTTTTGCACCTTCACCCTACCTATTGTGAATATTCTAATAATATAATATTTAGAAATAATTTTTCTAACGCGTGCAAAGTGTAAATTAATGGCTATTTACTGCAGTTTCATTTAGATGTACGTACATGAGTATCAAATATATTTTTTTAGTTATGTATACACATAAAAATGCACATTCGTGGTATGTCAATAACTTTTATCAGCTAGTCTATCTTGAGTGCAACCCTAGTGGTTTGAATTGAAATTTAACATGTGCATTGGTCTTTCGGACTTCTAGTTTTGTCACTCATGACATTTTTATGACGTGTTTCTGAATTATTGGTCCCCCCCACCAGAAAGTGTGAGGGCCATCTCAGTTACGTCATTTTACATTGAGTGTATAAAACGAATAGTTTACGCATGCTATTGATAAATTATTATTCGATAATCTTGTGTAAACTAAGTGAATTTGTATTAAAATAGGCAAATAGATATTAATGAGCGCAAATACCTCATATTAGCGTGTACTAAACCATGCAATTTGCATTTGAATGAAAATGTTTTCGACGGATCAATGACATGGTGATGAGAAGTTGCATTGCAAATCAACTGGAAGATTTGTATGCACTATCTTGAGCAAGTGATCCTGAAAACCATAATTGATCAGCGCAAACTACAAAAGCTATGTAGATGATTTAATATTGTTACTCATCCCTAAAAATAAATCGTGATTTAACACTGTTATTACGTAGAAAATCTACTTTTACTGGGAAATATATTCAATATAACAGTAGTGTGTTAAAATCCAACAAAAGAAATCTAATTAACAATCTAGTCAACTGAACCAGGAAGATCTTATATGAACAACTACCCAGAACAGTTCATTGAAGTCAATAACTGGCCACATCCGATTCGTACTAAAAAGAATACCGTCAAAAATGCTGTTTATAACTTAACATTCATAGGCGACCTACAAGCCTTAATAATTGTACGGTGGTTAAATCGAATAACTAAAGAAAATTTCCATAGTACAAATGTTAATATCGCATTTAGCACATGAACCACAAAGTTGGATGACAAGGGTCTATATGCATGTCTACCAAAATCCTCGTCTATAAAATTTCATGCATGTGCAGCAGCATATAAATTCGACGCTCGCAAAAACAATTAATATACAGAATCCAACATTCATTGAAAATTTGATTTAAAAAGGACTTATACCGTTAGGAAAATAAGCTATTTCCGCATCCAGAAAATTTAATTATACACACAAGAAGCCCTTTTTTACAAAGAACAAGCATCCGGCCTAAACATTCACAAGTTCCACCAACTCGACTGGCCACGAATCACATAAACCAACAATAATTAACTAGTATCCAGTCGTGCCCAAGAACAAGATAGACCAGCGCCGATCAGATTAAGAGAACGAAAAAATGGTAAACTGGATTTTTCAAAATTATCTGATGCGTTGTGACTAACATAGACTGAGTTCCAGCTGTTTCATTCGTTGAAGATATTTGAGCTGTAGTTGGCGGAACCCTTCTTCGGTCCACAGCACATGAAAAATTTTGAAACAAATTAATGAAGGAGGTGAATTATTTCCACTAGCCACTTAATTTATGCTTCTGATTGATCTTTCACTGGATAGGTGCGTGTCACGCGTGTTTATGTTCATAATTGATAAATAAAACCAAATGAAACTAGAATGGCTGAATATTAATTTATCACTATACTTTAATACTCACCATGTAAAATGAATTAAAATCGCCACCATTATAGGACGGGAAGCCTAACGAATTAAATACACTCTCCATACTACATGCCCAGGTAAGTCATAACAATTAGAAAACACAAACCATGCACGTGTGAATCGGTTTGTCCAATAACATCTATTGTCATATCATAGGATAGGCGCACGTCAAGCATGTGCTAGTGTGCGTTTATATACAAAACAAAATTATTAAGGTAACAAATATGCATTAATGTCATGTTAGCCTAACAGATCCGTGTAACGGCTAACATAAAAATTCTAATTAATCAAATAATAAACAATTGCAATAAAACCGAAAGCAAAAAATACGACTACATATATTAACTAAGTCATCGTCATCATCATCAGTCTTACCGTTATAGTAAACTTGATATTCGAAATACGGATCCAATCTAATGTCTAGCTTGTCATAGCAATTTAGATCATTTATTTCCGCTGTTAAATCGCAACCAGCCCATTTGAACGGACAACCAACATTTTCCAAATTGAGCCAATCCGGGTGGTTTTCTGTAACATGATCCGGAATTCCACAATCAATAGATAATGGTAAATCATTTACTGTTAACTCATTCAAATAAACCGTCTGCTGCCTAACCTTCCGCATAGCTGCTAGTTCTAAAAATAAAAATAAAACAACTTAAGTATGATTCTAATTACAGCAAAAGCAACTTAAACCATATGCAAGCGAAAACTCACTGTAATAGTAAAACTGGTCCCTCACTTCAAGCTGATTGGAAACTATCACCCCGTTTCTATTCGTAACTTTGCAGTTATAAAATCCATCAAGAGGCTTAAGTCCATATGTCCATTGCGAGTGAAATGAAAAGCCTAAATCGAGTAAATTATTAAAATACATACCATTCGTTAAATTGCCTTCGACTGTAAATTGGTGATTGCCAAAAATTATGGTTCCCTGTCTTGCACTATGACATTCAAGTTGGGCGGTTGCATTTTTCTAAAGATGGTAATAAGAGATAAATATAAAGTAGTCGATACGGAAAACTGTCTTTTCAAAAATAAAATATGTAATATTGTGATTCAAAAATCAAAATTATTTTTTTATATAATTAAAGTTTCTCCTGATTTCTCTGAATAGGTATTTATTTTTTTCTAAAAAATCTATAAATTGACAATTTTTTGTTATATGTTCACTCTATTAATCCGTTTTCGAACTTTGGGTTGTGTTTCGATTTCGTTCCTGTCTGATAGAGATTGGATTCAATTCTTACCTTCATTCTTAACTAGCTTAATATTAAAACGACAAAATTTTCTGAATTTGAATAACGTGTATTAAACGACGTAGTAAACCTGAAGGATATCATTCTTAAACTTGGGTAATCCGAAATCAGTTCTCTGTGTTAATGCTTTTACTTTCGTTTCGAAACACTGAAGGATTCAATGAGACAGCGCGCCATTACACGTAATGATTTTATTAAGACTATTTATAGTAAGCATTATTTTTGACGCGATGAATGGAATCTATACGTATGAGGACACAGAGCACATGACCAAGAGCTTACGGTCAGCTAGCCTAAGGGAGATGGCTAAAAGAAGTGATTCCAGGTTAGATGGTCACCCAGACATCTCAAGGTTTAGCGAAAAACTTAGTGGTCTTGTAAATTCAAACCATGTACCTAAGGCATTCGTACTAGGTATCAAGATGAGAGACTCTCCAAAAGATGGCGACCGCACCAGGCACAAATGTAGTGCTAGTTGCATTATTAAAAATACCTATAAACCATTCAGCCATAAGGATTGGGTTGCAGATGTCAGTGCTTTCATTTTTGTCCCAGTGTGGTTGGCCTTCCTAGGAAAACTAAATAGCAACCTGTCGCGATTCGTAACATACAATATGAAAAAGAAACTACGCAACGAATTTGAGTTTCTGGTTAATGAACTTATAAGGAATTTGCAGCTCGAAAAATCGGTGCATATGAATGACCAAGTACACCAGGACGAGAAGTGAAGTCGGTCGCAGTATGATTTTTATTAAAGATTAAGTACGAGAAATATTTTATAGGATATCCTCCACGGGATAGTTAACAGTATATTTATGGCACAAGTACAAGCTACATTCTATCTCTTCGAAAAGCTAACACACGAACTGGTTTTATTAAAGCTATTCAAAAATTTAAATTTTGATGTGATGGACAAGAGTTAAAACTGTGGGAACAGAGCATCTGACAGAGAGCCCCGGGTAAGCTGGAATGTTAGTTGAGAAAGATTGGGATTCTGAGTTAGATTGTTAACTTGGGCGTTCTTGTCATTGAGAATATCCTAGTGGTCTTGCAAGTGAGAACTTCGCGTCTAAGGGACGAGAACCTATATTATAACAATTCAATAAATACAGCAAACATATTTAAAAATAAATAGTTGAAGAATGCTATTCTAAAATAAAATTTTGGAATTCATTTATGCAAGGTTAATAAGTTGAAAAGAATAATTTATCAACTATGACGCTTAAAATATCTGAATGTGTACGCACAGGAAAAATACATGGGATAAAAGCATTGCTGGAAAAACGAATAATCAACTTTATATTTAAAAAATTAAATGCAAATTATTAAACACGGTGGATACATTATGATATAATATTGCTTAAGCACTGGGTAGTTGTTTATGATGTGATTTATAATTAATCTATTTAACAATAATAGATGGCATGTTTTAGCGTGAAACTAGATTATACTGTATCTCAAATTGAGTGATGATACATATAATCAGTGGCTAAATCCGCAGTACTTACGGTGAAGCAAAATTCTGCATCAATAATCTGAGAATCACGATCTAATGTTTCCACGAGGCAATGGAAGATCAGCTTGGGATTAGCATTATTAATAACACGATTGATCCGTAAAATAAAGGTATGGTTTAAGCTTCCATCGACTTCAATAGCCTTAACATTTAGATCAATGTTAAATCCAGTCCTAGTGCTTGTCATACCATGCAGCCTCACAAAGCTTAGAAATTGCACGACACATGAGGACGCTAAGATGAATAATCAATTCCAATAGTACCTGGTATAAAGCAAGTCAATGCAAATAGAACATATGATAATTTAAAAATCCACATATTTTATTTGTCGCACACTTTAAAATGAGATAAGAGATTTACTGCACTAATATAGATCTATCTGGTTTTACACAAAGTAAGCTGCTTCTTGAAATAACCCGCGTTAAAATGACATTCAAATTATTAACCAGTTAAACTAATGTGAAAACGCCCCAGCTTCAAGTTAATGTTGTACAACGTTACGAAGTAATTTAAGAGCCAAGGATGGCTGAGTTAGTACTGTTGGGGAAGCCCTTATTAAGGCCGGTATTGCGGTCTTCGGCAAATGCCGAGTAAGTCAGTTAGTGTAGCAATGTCTAGAAATACTCCTAGATATTTGAGATCAGCTCTAGTTGACTGGGTTGTTGTTCCTTTTGTTGTGGCGTTTACATCCTTGTTGAGTGATTTGCTGAGTAATCTCATTGAAGATCTGCAGTAACTGGCACACCAAGGGATCAAATGTAGATGTTGCTCCGTCTCACTAGTTTTGCAGCAACAAGATTGGCGTGAATGAAATTGCCAATGTGTGTGAAGCAAGTCGAAAAATCAGCGTAGGTGACGATAGCAGACAGCACACACACATAACGCACAGAAGAAGGCAAACGCGACAACTGACTAGCATGGTAATTTCACCGTACTTAAATAGCCTTAAATTGGCAGCTCGCACGCCATTGGTTAATGGCAAATTTTGCTTATTCTCATTGGTGCCACGTAAATTGAATTTGAATTTCATTTACGCAATATGTCGGCGAATTGTTCTTGATATGTTACATCAGATTCCTCTCTGAAAATAAAGAACATTTCTCTAGGCGAGGCTTGATAAGAAATGCATGGCAAAGTTCGAACCAAGTTAAGCAACTGGTTATTATTCTGCCCATAGTTATAATAAATATAACAAATGCTGGGCTGAAGTATGCTTGTTGGTTGCTTCAAAAATGATATGATGCCAAATAACCACCAGGAATTGCTAAACAAATTTTTAGCTGTAGTGGCCGGTTAAACTACGTGAGGCAAAATAGAGCAGTGTAAGGTTTGGAAGCCGCAGCATGAAGATTTCGAGGTAGATTGCCACTGAAGTTGCCAGGTTTAAGTTAAAACCTGGGCAGGCTTGATCGCCGTCAATGCGTTTGTATACGACCAAAGGAGCTAGTCTGTGCTTGACATTGTGGTCATGATAATGTAGAGTGGTCATTGTGCAACTAATGACATTGAGATATGCATTGACAGTGGTCTGTACCATGATATGAAGCTGATAACTACTTCGTGTTGCTACTCAAAGGCGTAAGCTCTAAGTAGCTGGTCATACTAAAATAGGAAGTGTGAGCTCAGGTGCTAGCCATACGTTACAACGTAAAAATATATACAAAAATATCGACAGGTAACGACAAAAAGTGTACTCGAACATTGTCTCAGAGATTGTATAATACCAAAGAACTGTTAAAAAATGCTACACATGTGTTAGCTAAGAACAACTGGTTATACCACGTGTGAAAAGTGAGTGTGAGAAAAAAAGAATCGTTTGGATACATAGAGGTCACGCCGCGTGATATAGGGCACAAGTGGTGCGCATAAAGTAAAAAAAAATTGATACTTAGAATAGCGAAAATTAATTTTTTAAAAATCATCACTTACGTGTTATGCAAAGCAAGCTATTGCTAGGTTGAGATTGTAGGCAGATACAGACTGAGACGTGTGTAGAAGGTTGAATGCTCTCAGGATCTGGCGGTTCGATAAACGGGTTAAACCTGTCTGTGCTTACTAATGTCGGTGTCTCGCCTTGTATGATAATCAAGTATTTGGATTAAATACTGTTTGTTGCGGAGAACTAATATATATGCAAGTATGAATTAGGTGTTGCATACCTAGTAACAAATTAGGAGAGTTGTGACCATAAGGATAAACCAAAAGCAGCGTGACCGGAAAGTATAATCTCATGCACATTCGTTTCGTGCTTACTGGCGACTCATCAGTAGGAGCCGGTATTACGCCCTTTAACGTATATATATTTGGTTGAGGAATGTGGGATAATAGGACGTTACGATCTCCGAGACGAATGTGTAAACCTGTACTAGTGAATCTAACATCATATAAAGTCTTCGACAATGCGACTTCAACGCTAAATTACACTATACATAATATATACCGAGTCTGTAAAGGATACTAACACTATGGCTATTGTGTCAGTCACCGATACCAACATTATAGTACCGAAAAGGTACATGATAATAGCATGATGGATATCAATGTATGCTATAGTTCACTGAAATTGAGAATTACAACTATTTCTCAACACCTGTTACTACAGTAAATCCATACACTCTGGCCTTTATAGATCTCAGTTATCATATTTTGTGGTAAGTATGTCATCATTAAATTCAATATATGACTGTTAAATACTGTTTGTTGCGAAGAACTAATATATATTCAAGTATGTATTAGGTGTGGCGAACCTAGTATCAAATTAGTTCAGTTGTGACCATAAGGATAAACCAAAGGCAGCATGACCGGAAAGTATAATCTCATGCACATTCGTTTCGTGCTTACTGGCGACTCATCAGTAGGAGCCGTTATTACGTCCTTTAAATACTATATATTTGGTTAAGGAATGCGGGATTATAGGACGGTACAATCTCCTAGACGAATGTGTAAACCTATACTAGTGAATATAACATCATATAAAGTCATCGACAATGCAACTTCAACGCTAAATTACACTATACAATATATATACCGAGTCTGTAAAGGGTACTAACAATATGGCTATTGTGTCAATCACCGATACCAACATTATAGTACCGAAAAGGTACATGATACTATCATGATGTATCTGGGTTTTCTGAGCAAAATCGGGTAAGGACCGTGGTAATTTGGTTTTTGTACTGCAACAGCATCGTCGTTACGAACGAGTACTCTCTTGCAGCTGTGGAACTGCGGTTGAACGAAGACTGGACGAGGCGTATGTCTCGGCTGCTGTTTAGACATGTTACCGGAATAAAGTCGGAGGCGTGTAGCTTCGTTTTGTGGTTCATCCTGAGAAGAAAGTGACGACCTCATTGGGAAAACCAAAATGGAATATCTATGCAGAGATAAAACCGTTAGTTACTTTTTCTGCAGAAATTGTGCTAAGAGGTAATGTAGTAGGCTATCGTGTAAATCTATCAATTATAGTTAGAAGGTAACTGAAACCTTGAATCTTTGTCAGATGAACTTTGTCGATGTGGACGATGGCTAGGCGAGAAGTAGATCGGAAATGTTGCAACTTAGAACAAGTGTGCCGTGTGATCTTGTTTCTTGGTAAAGAGCACAACCAGAGACCCATCGTTTAGCGTTCTGCCCGAGCCTGTGATCCCAGAAAAGATCTGTACAAAGTCGGGCAGTCGCTTTGCTTCCTGAGTAAGAAATTGAGTGAATTGAGTCCCAAACATTTCTCTGAAGGCTGGTCGGCGGAACTGGCTTGTTGAGCTTCGTATCCGTAAACTAAAAGATAGGTAAGCCTTCCCAGAGATGGCATATGAACTTGCTGGGGTGATGGACTACTGATCTTTGAATGTGAGTGTCACCGCGCTGTTCCGTTTGCAGGAAGGGTGAACTTAGTGCAGATTTACTGAGTGTCACGGAGTTGACAGTGAATGACGACGGCGAAGGTTGTTGTAGCGAGACGTCTGGCCTGGAAAGTGTGTCTGAAATGAAGTTTTGTTCGCCCTTGAAATAATAGATGTGGAATTGCCATTTGCTTAGACGTTAAAGCTGTCTTTTCATTTTGGCAGAGTACTTGAAGTCGCGCTTCGAAGTGCGCTAATTAATGGTGCATGATCTGTGAAAACAACAAATCTGCTGCTGCCAATGATGCTGATGAAATGGCGCACTGCGTCGTGGATGGCAAGGAGTTCTCGACCGAAAGTGTCGTATTTCGTTTCTACTGGTTGGAGAGTACGCGAGTAGAAACTGATAGGCTTCCAAAATCCGTTGATCTCTTGTTCCAAAGAAGCTCCATCTGTCGTGAGTACAAATGTTCGTTGAACATCTGGATGCGTTAGCATTGTACAATTTGCTAAAGTGTAAATTGCGAAACAAAGTAATTCCTCGTAATGATGGAATTCTTGCTATGTCCTTTTCGATTTCGCAGCTGCCTACACAAAGGAAATAGTTGTTTTGAAATGCCGGGAAGGAACTAGCGATAGTAGTTTATGACTCCCAAAATTTTATGCAACTCGCTAACAGTCTTCGGTGATTTAATATTCCTAATTGAATTCGCATTTGACGGCAAAAGTTGAATAGCTTGTGGCGTGATACGATGCCCTAAGAAGTCCACGTATGTAGTTACAATCTGCATCTTGTCACAGTTGACCTTGAGTCCGTGGTTGGGTAAGTGTGAGAGGACATTTCGTAAATACTTGGCATGTGATTCTAAGTCTAAACTGATTACCATTACGTCATCGATATATGACATACATTAAGCGGCGTCGTCGCGAAGTATGTTGTCCATGAATCTCTGAAATGTGTGTGTAGCACACTTAAGTCCAAAAGGCATGTAAAAATATTCGAAAAGGCGAAATGGCGTGATAACCCCAGTCTTTTCAATATCTTCTGGCGCTAAAGGTATGTGGCGGTAGGCCTGCCTGAGGTCAATCGCTGTGAATAAATTGCTGCCGTTGAGTCTTTCAAGTAAGGTGTTAATATTGGGAATGGAATATGCATAAGATTTTCTCACTGAATATAACTTGCGGTAATCTCGGTAGGCCTCTGTACGATTTGTTTTATTTGGAGACTAAGTGCAGTGGTGACGCCCATGAACTTTTCGATAGTCTCATGATTCCCTCTTCCAATAGCCTTGAAAATTCCCTTTGGGCAGCTTTCAGTTTAGCACGGGCCAGTGGTCGCTTTTTGAGTGCAATAGGTTGTACTTCTGTGACGATATAGTGCATCGTGTTTGAGACTCGTAGCTCTGACTGGCTGAAATCGAATTGCAACTTGTGTTCTAGAAGAGCTGCTGATATCTATGCTGAATGAGGCACTGGGGTTGACTGAATGACCTGTAACTCCAAACACTCGGAGGCAAGTGTCCATAAACATTGCCCAAGTTCGGTGGAGGGGTCGATGATCTCTTGATTGGCAAGATCAACAATGAGCCAAAATTTCAACAGGAAGTCAAGGCCTATTATGTTGTGTGAGACTTTGGCGACGATGAAGTTGTGAGTAAATTCACGCCGTAAACCTATGTTGAGTGTGCGATACCGGCTGCCATAAGTAGGTATGGACTCCCCTGTAGCTGTTGCGAGTAGAACACCTAGCGACACCTCGTCCATTGAATCACCATTGAGAACTGAGTCAACTGCACTAGTGTCTACGATGAATCCTTCGCCAGTTCTGAAATCAAGAAGACAGAGACGTTCATTGGGCTGTTTGGCCGGGTCATGCAAACCAGTAACCTGGTGATTGCGACTGACATTGTCAGTTTTGCTGTCTATGTGGCATATCCGGCGTGGACGAAATGAGTAAATAGGAATGCCAGATTGTAAGTGATTGCTTGCTTGTGGCGCCGTTGATGCCGTTGATGCACAGAAAGTAAGGTCTTCTACTTTCTGCGCAATACATTTCCTGATCTTGATGCTCCACTGCGCCTGTTTTCTGTTGTCTATCCCGTTAACTGTGAAAATTGCATTCATTAGGAAATTCTTCTGAACGACAGAGACAGACTTGACACGAATAAAAAACTTCTGCTGATTATAGCACCAGTGCTTTGGGCATATCTGTTAAAAGATTGCGAGGATCTAGATCGCCGCCTACTGTTATAATGTGTTTTCGGCGTAAAATTTGGTCGAGCGTTCACATGATTTAGCTCGGAATTCTCTATGGCCAATACTTCTAGAACTTTAGCCATGTTCGCTATTGTCCTCTCTAAAGAGGAAATCCTATCATCCTGCGGGAAGGACAAAAGAATGACGAATTTAACTTAGGTCACAAAACCATAAATTCTAACACGCATCTCTCAGGTAAGTCATCTACAGAGAAAATGTTGGGGAGCTGTGTGGCGAGCAGTTTTAGAGATTGTGAAAGATTGGTAATAAAAACAACCTTAGCCTCATGATCAGAAAAATTAGTTTTACACCGCCGTTTCCAAAATTCCCTTAAAATCTCAATGGGGCCAAGGTTTGGCATGTCTAACTGCGCATATTTATTTATTATCTGCTCAGTTTCAGTGGGACCCAGGAAAGATTCTACTTTATTTTGGAGGCCCAAAATGGGATTGGGTAGATTTCCAATGGCCTCTAGCTTCGGATAAATCTTTCGATGCAGTTCTGAAGGTAGTTTAGCGAAGCCCTTTGGCAGTTTTAGATGACTGTCATAATCTGGAAACGGGAAGTAAGCGGAGTCTACGCGCATAAAGAATAGTTCGCTATCTCCATCCCAAACAGTAATATCAATATCTATAATTGGACCTGACATTCTAACAATCTTACGGGATCTTAAAAGCATAAATTTATAGGCAAGATGAAATGTATAAAAAGACTTTAAACGAAACGCTTACCCACAATCGGCTTCCATGGTTGAAACAAAATCTGGCGGCACAAATGAAATTAGTTCTTTCACAAAATCACAAGTCATTGTTCTACACTTTCGTACAGTCAATAATGTTCTTTCACAAAACCAGGAAAAAAATTCTGGGTACGCCTTTTAGTTTGACACCCGAGATCACCAAGTTGTCAGTTTTGTACGTAGGAAAAAAGTTTTTGATTAGAACACCTTCCCTAAAAAAATCCCAACAACAAAGTTGACCACAAGACCTCGACTTCAGAAAGATTTTCAACCAGAGTAAAACGTGGTATATGCTTATGTCAATTTAATGTACTCCAAAAACTAAAATGAAAAAGAAACACAGTCGATTGTATCTATACCAAAAGTTTAGTGATTTGCTAATAAGTAAAATAAACAGTACAGTTCTCAGTATCCTGGCGCGGTCGCCAATTTTGTAAATACCCCTGTTACAATTAAATGCCGTACGATGCTACAAAGTCAGTTAGGAACCGAGGATGACTGAATTAGTACTGTTACAGGCCTTTATTAGGGCCGGTATTCTGTTCTCCGACAAATGTCGAGTAACTAAGTTAGTTTCAAGAAATAATCGTAGATATTTGAGACCAGATTTGGTTGACTGGGTTGTTGTTCATTCTGTTGGGGCGTTGACATCCGTGTCGAGTGAGTAGCCGAGTAATCTTGATGAAGTTATGCAGTATATGGCACACTTGAGGGTCAACTTAATAGATGTTGCTCCGTCTCACTAGTTGTGTAGCAACAATATTGGCGTGACTGAAATTGCCAATGTGTGTGAAGCAAGTCTAAAAATCAGCGTAGGTGACGATAGCAGACAGCACACACACATAACGCACAGCAGAAGGCAAAAGCGACAACTGAGTCGCATGGTAAATTCACCGTGCTTAAATAGCCTTAAAGTGAAAGTTTGCACACCTTTTGTTAACATCGAATCTCGCTTGTTTTTTATTGGTGTCACGTAAATTGAATTTGAATTTCATTTATGCAATATGTCGGCGAATTGTTCTTGAGCCGTTACAATGGTGTTTTGTTTAAAATCAACAAACACCCGCGCGTAACCCGCCAGGCTCATATTGGGAGTTACTGTGTCTAAGCTGTCAAAGCCAGAATTTACATTTTTTTTGTACTCTTGATCTATTATCCATTGGGATTCATGACTTACTGCTTCTTTGTGTAGATATTAACTTTGTGTTAACAAAATTTTATTTTGTCTATCATTGAATTTTAAATTTCTTATCCTGAACATTGCTCATAATGAACGTATAGTACTCGACGTAGCCTTCTCGCATCACGACACTGGGGAAAAAGGGACGGACGCCAGCTAGAAAGTGAGACTGATTATAAGCTCGGCAGACGAAGCCGATTTCTTCCGATGTCAGCGTCCAGGCATATGTATGAAGCTTATAGGATCGGTAAATATACCACTATCGCGAGAAAAATACCTCCTACAAAAATGGTGCCCAGGTGTGAGCTCAGCTAATAATTAAGCAGCAACCATAGTCACTGAGAATATCATGCAGGCGGTAGTCCTCCCGGTAGCCCAAGCAGGTCGGATGAATTCCATGTAAAAGTGAAACCGTTGAAGTGGCGAATACACACAAGAAAACTTGACCTGAGCCACAAAACACAGCGAGCCATACTCTCGAAACCACAATCTTCGTAGACAGCCAAAAAATGACGGGTGACGACGTTGTAATACTATCATCCTTCCTCGACAGCGGCGCACACACAAGGCAACGTCCAACTCAGGAAATGAAGGAAGCGCGGTGGCGAGCCCACAAACAAACCAAATCACCACTTGGCTCTAGTATAAGATCTGCCAGTTCGATCCAGCCCACCTTGACGAGTGGATTGACGATGTTAATTTATTGGCCAAGGTGTCCAATGTAACAGAGTAAGGCTCCATCTTTTTGAAGGCAGGAGAGACAATACTAATTTCTTTCAGACGCATTTTAAAAGACATCCTGCATCAATATACTGATGGCATATGTTCGCAGCCATAGCAGCAGCGACATGCCCCTTGGTAGCCGCACGCCTTCCGAACTATTTAGGGAGATGGTGATGAAAGCCACTGAATTCAAGCTATCCAATGAAATTTTGATGCGAATTTTCATTTAGAAGCTTCCTCCGACACTGCAATAAATAGCCACGTTCCTCTGCGACTCTATTGAAGTGCAAGACGATGTAATGCCGGCACGTCTAGACAAGTGGTGGAAGAAAAACCACTTCAGCTCACCAGCCTCCGAGGAAGGTTACATCGCATCACGCCAATCCGAGTCTCAGTTTCCAGCATCATCAGCCCAAACAAATGTCATCAAAGAGTCAGTATGCGCCTGAGCCTCACCGTCAGGACAGATTCAGCCTTGGTCAATGTCATCGACTACAGATGTTACCAGAGCAGGCGTGACCAGCGTCGAGCACCGTTCCGAAACAGCAACAAGAGGTGGACATCCAGAGAGATTGTCACTGTTCCCGAGCTTACGGCGGAGTGGTGTCCGAATCATTGCAATTATGGACACTCCACGCGCTATTGCTTGAAGAATGGCTGCAGATTCCCGCATCCAGACGCGTCGTTTAGATGGGCGCGGTCACCCTCGAGAACTCAGAATGATTCGCCCAA
Source organism: Eudiplozoon nipponicum (assembly GCA_029291075.1). Classification (NCBI taxonomy): domain Eukaryota; kingdom Metazoa; phylum Platyhelminthes; class Monogenea; order Mazocraeidea; family Diplozoidae; genus Eudiplozoon; species Eudiplozoon nipponicum. Next base: position 101,566 of record JAQBSW010001653.1, read on the forward strand.
GGAGGGTTCGGAAATCTTCTGGGGCCAGCCTGCTCCACGGCAGTAGAGGCTGAACGCGCAAAAATTCTTAGCCGTTCGACTGCTTCTCGCTCGAAGCAGGTTGATTCGCGGTAGAGCACAACCAAACTATTGTCTTTACCACGACAGTTCCAGTCAAGTCATGCTTTAAATGCCAAAAGGCCTGCAACCAACCTCATTATTATTTGCTGGCATCAACTTCTTTCCTCTTCCGGGACTCAAACTCTGGCGAATTATTATTATAATCAAGGTTACGGTCTTGATATAAACACCTGACCCATTAATTACTTACATATGTCAGTATAAACTAAGAATTGTATAGTGTAGAAAAGGCAATTCATCCAGTAGACCGGTTTCGTCCTTCATGGGAACTCATCCTGTACTGGCCAGAATTTGCCGCGGACATGACTGGCGAGTTATTCCTCATAAACACTGGGTCAGACGTCAGCTTATTCCATCACAATTATTTTGAATCCACCCACTCAGTCAACACCAGCAATCATACATGCGCGAATGGATCCAGTAAAGCAACGTTTGGGGTACGGGTACATACAATCTCGTTCTCCAACCCAAAAACGATGTTTCAATTATCCCTTCATCAATATCAATACGACAAGAAACATCATAGGATGTGATTTCCTCGAAAACTTCGACCTCACTATACGATCAAAAACACGAGAGATACGGGCTGCTGACGATCAGTTATTATCATCAGCGCTCAATAGCACGACTCGCGCCAAGACAGACTCATCTATTCAGCTAATTCCTCTAGTTCCTCATGTAACAAAACTGGACGATGTCCTAAAACGACATGAAGAGATTTTAAAACCCATCTACTTTATGCCCGATCTCAAGAAGAACCGTGCCATCACAGCTCATCGCATCATCTTATCGAAGCCACTTCCTCATCTTCCCAGAGCACGTACATTGGCATCACACAAACATAAGGCCACTAAGCAAAATTTGCCTTGCTGCGTCAACAAGGAATCTGCGCACGATCCAGCTCACCATTTGCGTTGCCTGTGGTTGTGGTACAAAAAGGGTGAACCCCGAACATTCAGAGTGTGCGGGGATTATCGAATTTTCAATTCTTGCACAAAGCCTGATTCTAACATCCTGCCAAGTCCAGCTGACCTACTCAGATCTGCTATCAGACATGCTGTGTATTCAAAACTCGACCTAGTGAAAGCTTACTATTAAAAACCCATGGGCAAAGATGCCGTTTTGTATACCGCACTCAGATTCACCGGAGGTGGCACGCACGAATATCATTATATGCTTTTGAGGCTCAAGAACGAATGTCAGGCATTTCAACGTGTTATGGACGAAACACTAGACGGTCTACCATTTGTAATTCCCTACTTAGACGACATACTGGAATTCTCCGAGTCAATTTCCAAACATATGCAGTATATTGAGATTCTACTCGCATTTCTAGCAGACTATGGACTCCGGCTTCATGGCAACAAATGTGTCTTTGCGCAACCATTAATTGAATTCCTCGGTCATCAAATTTCCCAGAAAGGCATGACAACTCTACATTCTAAGGTTCGTGCCATTCAAGATCTACAGACTCGAACCACTGTTCGAGCATTTTGACGGTCCTTAGACAAGATGAACTTCTATTCTCGATTTGTAACTTGCCTTACCAAGATCCTGACACCTCTTCACAAAAATCTCGTGCCAGATAGCTGTTTTCTGAAGAAATCACAAATGCTTCAGCTCAACGATGAAGACATGTAGGCTTACGAGGATCCCAGACGCATCCGACGTTGCTACAGGCGCATTACTTCAAAATCCATCAATGGCATACACCGACCTATCGCGTTTTTTTTGCAAAAACTACAACCTTGCGAGACGCAAAATGATACGCTGGGAAAAGAGTTACTCGCAATCTACCGGTCGATCCTACATTTCCACACCTATCTGGATGGCCGAAAGTTCAAGATTAAAAACGACCATCTTTCTCTACTCCCAAAACTCAGAAGAAGAAAGAGTATTTATATTCACGACGTGTCAACTCGCAACTTACACGAATACATGAATAGGAATATAAAGTCACTCACGTTAAATTGACAGAAAGCATAGTTGCAGACTCCCTGAGCCCTCCTGCAGAACTTTGAGCCTCCATCCCGTGTCCTTCCTATATAAGTACTCAGGATTTGCAAGCAGCACAGCAAAATGACACGCTGTTCCACGATGTTGACCTATCAGGCAGCAACGAGACAATAATTTCAACCCTAGACAGTTTTGCTGACCACGGGATAACACTCGACAGCTCACCAACAACAGAGCCAACTGATGACCTCATACCGCAGCGAGAGATAGAGGAAGCAGAGTCAGTGTCAGCAGAGCCAACATCAGTGTTTACTCGTTGCGGTAGAGCCATAACACCTCCCGTCTGGTTAGCCCCATTCATCCTGTATTAATTTCCGTATGTTACGCGCGGCTCCGCGTTACAACCCAATGAGTCTCATTTTCGACAGATCCGGTTCACCTTAGAGTCACATGTATTAATTCTGGTTTTAGGCAATATTTATCTTAACATATGAAAATTAGTACACGATAAACGGGGATATCCAGACGGGAGGTGTTATGGCTCTGCCGCAACTAGTAAACACTGATGTTGGCTATGCTGACACTGACTCTGCTTCCTCTATCTCTCGCGGCGGCATGAGGGCGTCAGTTGGCTCTGTTGTTGGTGAGCTGTCGAGCATTAGCCCGTGGCCCAGGGAGTCTGCAATTATGTTTTCTGTCCATTTAACGTGAGTGACTTTATATTTCTATTCATGTATTCGTGCAATTTGCGAGTTGACACGTCGTGAATACAAATACTCTTTTTTTCCTCTGAGTTTTGGGATTAGAGAAAGATAGTCGTTTTTTAATCTTGAATTTTCGGCCATCCAGATAGGTGTGGAAATGTAGGATCGACCGGTAGATGGCGAGTAACACTTTTCCCAACGTATCCTTTCGCGTCTCGCGAGGTTGTAGTTTTTGCGAGAAAAACGCGATAGGTCGGTGTATGCCATTGATGGACTTTTAAAAAACTGCGCCTATAGCAACGTCGGATGCGTTTGTGATTAATTCAAAGGGTTGAGATCAATCAGGTGAATGTAGCACGGTTGCTTTGCATAAAGCCATTTTGGCATGCTCGTAAGCCTACATGTCTTCATCGTTGAGCTGAATCATCTGTGATTTCTTCAGGAAACAGCTATCTGGCACGAGATTTTTGTGAAGAGGTGTCAGGATCTTGGTAAGGCGAGGTACAAATCGAGAATAGAAGTTAATCTTATCTAAGGACCGTCAAAATGCTCGAACAGTGGTTGGAGTCTGTAGATCTTGAATGGCACGAACCTTAGAATGTAGAGTTGTCATGCCTTTCTGGGAAATTTGATGACCGGGGAATTCAATTAATGGTTGCACAAAGACACATTTGTTGCCATGAAGCCGGAGGCCATAGTCTGCTAGACATGCGAGTAGAATCTAAATATGCTGCATATGTTTGGACATTGACTCAGAGAATTCCAGTATGTCGTCTAAGTAGGGAATTACAAATGGTAGACTGTCTAGTGTTTCGTCCATAACGCGTTGAAATATCTGAGATTCGTTCTTGAGACTCAAAAGCATATAATGTTATTCGTACGTACCGGTGAATCTGAGTGCGGTATACAAACGGCGTTTTTGCCCATGGGTTTTAATAGTAAGCTTTCACTAGGTCGAGTTTTGAATACACAACATGTCGTGATAGCAGATCTGGTAGGTCAGCTGGACTTGGCAGGATGTTAGAATCAGGCTTTGTGCAATAATTGAAAATTTGATAATCCCCGCGCACTCTGAATGTTCCGGGTTCACCCTTTTTGTGCCACAATCGCAGGCAACGCAAATGGTGAGCTGGATCGTGCGCAGATGCCTTGTTTACATAGCAAGGCAAATTTTAGCTTGGTGGCCTTATGCTTGTGTGGTGCCAATGTACATGCTCTGGGAAGATGGGTTTGAAAATCTCTTCATGTCGCTTTAGGATATCGTCCAGTTTTGGTACATGAGGAACTAGAGGAATTAGCTGAATAGATGAGTCTGCCTTGGCGCGAGTCGAGCTATTGAGCGCTGATGGTAATAACTGATCGTCAGCAGCGCGTATCTCTCGTGTTTTTAATCGTATAGTGAGGTCGAAGTGTTCGAGGAAATCACGTCCTATGATTTTTCTTGTCGTATTGGTATTGATGAACGGATAATTGAAACATCGTTTTTGGTTTGGAGAACGAGATTGTATGTACCCGTACCCCAAACGTAGCTATACTGGAGCCATTCGCGTATGTAGGATTGCTGGTGTTGACTGGGTGGGTGGATTCAAAATATTTGTGATGGAGTAAACTGACGTCTGACCCAGTGTCTATGAGGAAATAATAATGAGGCTGTTTGCAGGGCTTTGGGCGTTTGAAGCAAGACTTGACTGGAGCTGTCGCTGTAAAGACAATAGTTTGGTTGCGCTCTACCGCGAATCAACCTGCTTCGAGCGAGAAGACTTCGGGCGGCCCAGAATTTTCGGGCGTTCAGCCTCTACTGCCTCGGAGCAGGCTGGCCCCAGAAGATTTCCAAACCCTCATTGGGCGAATCCTTTTGCGTTCTCAAGGGTGACTGCGCCCATTTAAACGTCGCATCCTAGCGCGTAAATCTGCAGCCATTCCTCAAGCAATAGCGCGTGGAGTTCCCATAATTGCGACGATTCGGACACCACTCCGCCGGAAGCTCGGGAACATTGACAAGGTCTCTGGATGTGTACCTCTTGTTGCAGTTTCGGAATGGTGGTCGACGCTGGTCACGCCTGCTCTGGTCACATCTGTAGTCGACGACATTGACAAAGGCTGAATTTGTCCTGACGGTGAGGCTCACGAGCATGCTGATGAGGCGTTCATTGATGATGCTGGAGACTGGGACTCGGACTGGCGTGATGCGATGCAACCTGGCTCTGAGGCTGGCGGGCTGCAGTGGTCTTTGTTCCACCATTTGTCTAGACGTGCCGGCATTATGTCGTCTTGCACTTCAATAGAGTTGCAAAGGAACGTGGCTATTTCTTGCAGAAGCTTCTAAATGAAAAATCGCATCAAAATTTCATTGGGTAGCTTGAATTCAGTGGCTTTCATCACCATCTCCCTAAATTGTTCGGAAGGCGTGCGGCTACCAAGGGGCATATGGCTGTTGCTATGGCTGCGAACATGTGTCATCAGTGTATTGATGCAGAATGTCTTTTAAAATGCGTCTAAAAGAAATTGGGATTGTTTTGCATGCCCTCAAAAAAATGGAGCCTTACTCTGTTACATTGGACACCTTGGCCAATAAAATAAAATCGTCGATCCACTCGTGAAGGTGGGCTGAATCGAATTGTCAGATTTTGTACTGCGTACATGTGGGGATGTGGTTTGTTTGTGGGCTGGCCACCGGGTTTCCTGCATTTCCTGAGCTGAACGTTGTCTTTTGTGTGCGCCGCTGTCGAGTAAGGATGATAGTATTACATGGTCGTCACCTGTCATTTTGTGGCTGTCTACGAAGATTGTGCTTTCGAGACGATGGCTCGCTGTGAAATTATGGAGCACCAGAGACTATCTGTGTAGAAATTAACAATTTACTGCATGCTACCTAATGCATATGCAATGGTATTAATATAACTAGCGTTTAGTTAAATTCATATAGAAGATAGACACTAAATTCTTTTTCATACTGTGTCTTACGATCATAATAATCTGTTGTGTGTACAAATTTTGTTGTGCAAGACAGAACGTTGTTCATTATAAATTTAACATGTGAAAGCGGGTTCCAATTAGACTTGACAATCATTTAGTAAATTAGACGAAATTACGCTATTATTTAAATCAAGTTTGCTATCTTGAGATAAACACCTGCCCAAATATATACATAAATTTGACAATATAAACTAACTATCGTAATGTGTAGTAAAGGCAATTCATCCAGTAGACTGGTTTCGTCTTTATTGGGAACTCATCACGTACTGTCCAATATTTGCCTCGGACAGGGCCTGAACCTGGTCACGTCTGCTTTGGAATCTGGCGCTCTAACCACTTGGCCACCCTGCCGCACACCCCACAAAATTTTCAGTTATATACTAACTTGTTTTTCCTGATTATTCTTTCCTTTAGTTGGAGCCTATATAGCATAACATTAGAACTAAAGTATCAACTAGCCACCAAAAAATCTCATTATGGAACAGACACCACGAATTTTACTGTGGCAGATTATGATACACAAACTGCGCATTGGTTTCAGAAAAATAGTTCAAAATGTGTGTTTCTGAGAGTAAAATCGTGAAAAGTCAATTTTATATACCCTAATTTAGTTATGAAAAAGGTTTCTTAACTAAATGTAACATCTCATCAAACTGAGACTTGCGCCCACGAAAACATATTCATTAACGTAGATCTACAATACACTGCTGCTGCTATTTGTGAGCATTCATCATATATTGTGTCCAGCAAATTTGGGACGTTTCATTTAATTATTATTTGAATAATTATATTTTATCTGGTTCCTACAAAGTGCCATAAGCTGTTTTACGAATGCATTGTATGTCATTTGAGAATATTCAAAGAGAATAATAACGGTGAGTTTGTTTAGCATATGTGCGCTGGCATAATTTAAGCACTAACTGACAGTTAATAGTTGCTGTATTGATGCACACCGCTAAACGTCCTTACTTTTATGACATTGCAAACATTTGTCATTAAATATAGGACGACTTATTCAAATGCCTTTTTAAACTATTGCCTGCTTTGCAGTTCTAGGCTCTAGAAAATTATCTCCGAATCATCTGAATTGTTAAATTGTTCCACGTTGCAAGTTAAGTCATATAAGCAGTATTTGCTGAGGTAAATTTATCCCCAGATTAAGGAATATTTCAATAGTCGATTGACAAACCACTCTGTGGAGTTTCTAGTTAAGGATCAGCTGCAGAAATTTGTCAATTGTACTTTGAATGCTCCCCGTGGTTGGGCCTCAACAATGGTCATTTAAAACATTTTAATCCGATGAGGATCATTGCGATAAGATATGTTTTCTCACCATTAGTTTATTTTTTATCTGATTTAAACTGGAGAGATTCATTTTTACTGAGATTAACAGGTAAATCAGCCTATATGTAACCGCATTTAAAAGTTATTCATAAAACTCTGGAATTGCTCGTTGTTTCCTTTAATTTTCTCAGAAATGGTGTACAAATGAAAAACTATTTCAGCTTTCCTATATGACATGGAGAAATGCTAGATGGCCGACTATAACTACCATCCCTTGAAATGCTTTATTTACCGGTGTCAGTCCTCGATCTAATTAATGTTACCTTCAGGTGATCTCTTGGAGTATAATCTTCAAGTCAGAAGCCGAACTGACATTTTATATCTAACTGTTCTTAATTTGGTTATCCATGGTGCATCCTGTTAAAAAAATGCTGATTGCGTTGGCTGCAGTTTCTAATTTACTGAAACGCGCATCACGCACTCCAGAGTGCCATATACCATCCGATGGCCTAATGTATTCACTGACGAAGAAACAGCAATTCTAGTCATTGAGCATACCCGCATCATTCACTTATCAAGATACGTTAAAATCTGTGAAGATTCAACAGAGGCTATTATTAATTTAATATCTTATCTCATGGAATCTACTTTGTGGGTGACCGAGAATTTGGTTTATGTTTCACATTAACAGCAGATGCAGCTTAATATTTTACAATTATTCTCGCTGGAAGCCGACAATTTTGTTTAGAAAAATAATGATTATTTTAAACTTCTCAGGACTTGCCTCCTTAAAAATGCAACTTGTTTAATCTGCGAATCTGAGTATGCATCTAGTTCATTTGTCACACAAAATTGTACGTTGATTATTTGCATTTTCGTCTTATTACAGAATTTCACATACCAATAAATTGCACGATTTCATAGTTAAAGCGCATAGAAGCATCTGGCGAGTATTGCTTCAGTTTTGCTGAATTGCAAATATTTTGAAGACGCTGAAATCGCACAGACAGTTTTCAGCAAATTTGTCTGCTTGGAGTCTCACCCAACTTAAGAATATGAATGTTGTGCCGAATGTAAAGTTTCGAATCTTTTTCAAGAGAATGGAAATCGACTTTATTACAAGAATCCTCTACCTCTGTCCTCGAGCCGCAGCAAGCTCATTGAGTTTAAAACTGAAACTCGTAGCTCAACTGTTTTAGCATTTTGTGTTTTCTACATTTATTTGCGGATATATTTATTTCTGTGGACATAAAAATCAAATTATTATTTTTCGTTGCGCTGCTAAATTACCTACACTGGGTTTTTCAATGAAATTATTCTTAATCACATTTTTCTTCCGCATTTTTCAGCACATTGAAATGAATGGCATGAATATTGGGCCACAACACCGCCGCAATGTACGTAATTTATTCAGCCAATATCTGTATCCTTTGCCCATAGATTAGAAGATAGTTACTCACCAAGTTTCGGGTCTATCGGCATCGTCTGATTTGCTTATATCGCGGCTTAATCACATTTCTCCCTTCGATCACGTGGGACTGCTAAACTGGAATCTGATCGTGTGACAGATTCTGTGCATTTAAAATATTCCGTTAACGGATTGGAAAACAGCGGAATTTCACCTGAAGGCACATCACACTCAGTAGCTATTGTTGCTGCTAATCCCTACGGACAATTTCTTTTGAACACACTTATTGGTGTGCTGCGTATGTAATGGCACTCTTCTGCTATTGAAGTTTTTAAAGTTAACATATTTTATATTTGTATACTAAGTTGATATGCTTTTTTATATTCTGCTGTTTTTGATTTATTTCATTTGTTTATTGCAAAAATTTCTTGAAATATCACCATTAGTTCTGACATTCATCTATTTGTTGACTTTTACAGTTAAAATATGCTGATGTAGAATGTTTTTGTTAATTTCAGCCGATCCTGTTATTCTAGTTGCGCCATGTCAATACAGCTGTCTGCATCCTGACTGTTTAAGTTCTAATAAACATGTTTTTCGTTGCAAAATAGATTTATCACGATATTCAGGCGAGTTGTCTCAGCTTACCTGTGAGCTGGATGGACATGATGTGTGTCGTTTAGACAAACAGGATTGAAGACCTGCGTTTTTCCGTGTTACAGAGACGGTAGGTAATTTTACATTATTGCCTCATATTTTAGATGAGGAATTTAAATAGAAATTTGGAACATTGAAATAGGCTAAATAGAGATACAAATGTTTAGTTTCATTAGAGGAATTTCTTCTCAAAATATATGCTATTATGTAGAACAAAATTTTCTTACAATGTAGCACAACCGACGACTACTTTATGCCAAATGCATAGGTAGTTTATCTCTGTCATCATGATTTCCGTCTTGGTCAGTGCGATTTACAAAATAACTAGTAAACTAATTTCAAATGGTTTATTATTATTTATAATGGAACTAAGAATCAGTACACGAAAGGCTGTTCGATTAAACAATTGTGGAGGAAGATACTTTCTTCGCCAAGATAAAAGTAACATTAACTGATAAATTTAAACCACTGTGGCTGATTGAAACGAATTTTATTTAAAAAGAATTTATTCATTTATTTTCCAGAACTTTCTTTGTTTAAATACTTGACATTGAATTGTGTGCCATTTTCAGTTTTCGAGCATTACTGTCCTCGATTGGTTGTATCTTCCTCGGCCTTCTGCAACTGTTTCATTTTTCTTTATTAAAAGTCTGATCGATTTCTACAATATACGCCTGCTAACACTGTCTTCTATTTTTTATTGATACACGCATTTGGGGACGTTCTGGAACAGGTAATTTAATAATTCTGTTTTTCACGTCTATTTCTTTCCAAATTATTTGTTCGGGTGTTTTGCAACGTGAAAGGTTTCACATCTCGATTTGCCTAACATTAAGTGTCAATTTAATAATTAAATTCGCTAGATATGGAAGCTAATCTTAAATTTGATGACGCTAGCAAGTTAGCGCAAGACATGGCAGGTATCAATTTAGCAGACTGTGAATGAAAATACAAGCTTATCAGATTCTACTGTAAATTATAGGACTGTACACGATCTGGCATCTGTGGGGTTCTCAGACACGAATAGGTTAGGAGCCTCTACAAAATTTGGCGACCGCGCCAGTCCAAGAATATTAAGTCTACCGCAGTATAAATCTGAAAAAACATTCAAGTTCTGTCGGAGATGCCCAAATGATATTTAGCGCTTATGATATCGTAAAACCTACGGAGAAATTTGTTGCAGCATGGATGCCATTGCCTAAAAATTTCCGAAATGACTTAGAAAATTTCAGAGACAGAACTGTGGAAGAAAAACCGTACAATGCATTTGAGTTATTAATTGATGAAATTCAACAGAGATATCAGCCTGGAAGATCGGCGCAAATGTGCAAATTATTACGCTGAGAAACAATGGGGCGTCAATTACCGTCCGAATTTTACAAACGCCTCTGCACAAAAGCTTCCAGGTTGAATATATCCAGAGATATAGTCAACTCAATTTTCAGAGCTGAGTTATCAATTAGGCTTAGAACCACATTGGAAGTATTTAACACTATGAGCATTGATTGGCCAACAAAACTCAGAGGATTAGACGAGGTGTATAAACAGCAGGAACCACAAGTACATGCTGTAATAGCAGATTCTGTCATGGTGCAGCCAGTCATGGCAGATGCCGAAACCAACCTGACTATACAAGAAACCTTGCGCTACTTATGTAGAGAAATTGCTAGTTTACGTCGAGACATTTCGCAACTTCAGAGTCAGGATAGATATACTAGACTTCGAGGGAGTCACTCGCGTGAACACTTCGAAGGGCCACTCGGATGGTGTAAGGCACATTGTGAATACGGACGAAGTGCAAAGAGCCAAGGTGAGGATTGTATATACCCGCGATTAGGTGGACCCAGATGGAAAGGAGGCATTAAACCGGTAGAGAGAAATCCATCACCGGGAAAAGGATAAGACCCCCGCTAGTAGGAGCCGTAGGGCGGTTCCATTGCAAAGGCTCTCAGATATGCCTTTAAAAAGTATACTTAAGGCAAAAGTAAAAAATGCGACAGGAATAATTAGCACCGAAACAGAGGGAAAGAGAGTCCGATTCTTACTAAGCAGAGATCTGGAAAACATTTCCGGATTATCCAGCAACAGATGAGAATAAGTTATATGCATTAATTGTATTTATAGATATCTCAAAAGCTTTTGACTCTATATCTTTTGATGCTATTTTGAATGCGATTAGTTTATTGAATATTGATCCGAATATTTTTAGATTACTTAAATACTATTTATATAATCGAAGAATGAGTATCTAAGTAAACGATTTGATATCAAAATCGAAAAGAGTAACAAGTGGAATTCCACAGGGATAAAGTTTGGGGCCAATTTTATTTAAATTCGTATTTGCACATTTGGAAACTAAGATCCCTAACGGTCGAGTTTGCAAATTCGCTGATGATTTAAAAATAATCTTTCCAATTGATCCAAAAAATGTCGAATTCTCCAAAAATAATGTGACATTAGATTTGTATGATTTGAGTAGATATTTGATTACACTAGGGCTGAGAATAAACAATAAAAAGACGAGAGCTTTAAAAATAGGTAACAGAACAGACTTTAATTACGTTTATTTTCATGATGCTGTGATTAATGATGTGTTTGAGATTAAACTTATGCAAGAAATAAAGGATTTAGGCACAACTATTCAATGTACAGCTTCTGCTGAGAGACATATTGAAAGTATAGTAGGCAGTGCCAAGAAAAGATGGGCACTAATAAATCGAAATATATTATCGAATGACATAAAACTTAAAATGTATATAATATGGATTAGACCGATACTATAATATGCTGCCGCTACTTGGAATCCATTAAAAAAGGGTTTGTCCAATAAGATAGAAGCTGTACAAAGAAAAGTTGTGAAACAAATTAGTCCTATCTCCTGCACTATATACGCCACTAGATTACAGTTTGTATCACTGCAAACTTTATGGTTTCGGAGGATGTGCTATTGCATAAAAGTTTTCCATTTGAACCAGTGGACTGGTGCCTATATGAATCCGATAAGAAAGAGCCATGAAGTTGGAACTAGATCTGGACATTTGGCAATATCTCCTCCTTTGGTGGGGAATGTAGCGAGCAAGTTATTCTCTTTTTCGAAAATCTACAAAATTTATAATCAATTGCCAAAGGGGCTTAGAGAAACGCCTCCATCTAAGATGTCTTTTAAATTTTTATCTACTGAACTAGAAAAAGTCTACAATCCTGCTGATATTTTTTATTTTGATTATGATAATACTTTCTCATGGTTGAATAAAAGACAAGGATAATTTTTATCGGAAACAGTTTTTTTGAGATTTTATTTTCAAGTTTTGTATAATTAAAATTGAAATGTTATGCATTATATCATCATGTTAGTCAACAATACATACAATCAATTGCTAGTCATGGTTCTCATTTTTTGCATAATGTTACACTCGAATTATACCTTAATGTTTCCTATTTTTGATGATGAATCTATTATTCTTTACAGCCGAACTTTCTGATATTGATATATTGTACAGTACAACTAGTGAGATTTACTTATCTACATAAGACTAATTGCACATTTTTATGTGATGTGATATCTTTTTTATATTGTACATTTTCCAAATTTATTATTTGATGGAATATGTGTGGTTTGAATCCAAATAAAGATATTCTATTCTATTATTAAAGGTGAATTATCTGAATTAGAATTTCTCATCGATACGGGTGCTGAGGTAAGCATTGTTAGGTCAGACGTGGTGGAAGCAGATTGCCCAACATTTGATTATCAATTATGGGCCGCTAACGGTAGTACGTAAGAATTGAAAGGGATGAAAGAAATGTCGGTGGCATTAGGCCAGAAATCTTTCTTTAGATGGAATTTTCTAATAGCCGATGTCAAGGATGGATTTCTTGACACATTTCAAGCTGACATGAGACCCCAAAGCGAGGACTATCGCAGAAGGTGTAGGGATGTTTAAACTTACTGAGTCTAAAACATTGGCAGTTAGAACAGTTCTTTTACCCCGTCCAACAGTCGCACATGACTTTGCCTATATCATTGAGAAGCACCTAGCAGTGTTTCGGCCTTTCAGTGCCAAAAGGTTAGGATTGAAGACAGGAGTAGAACACCAAATAGAATTGGTGGCTCATTTGCCTTGTTCACCAAGGGCTTAAACATTAGCACAACACAAGCAACATGTTGCTTTGTCAGAATTTCACCAACTGCGTGAGGAGGGGATATGTAGCATGTCAAATTCTAATTTTGCTTCCCCAATAGTGGTAGTTCCCAAACTTGAACCGGGTCAATGGAGGGTTTGTGGAAATTATCGTCTATTAAACTCAGTGACGAAGGGTGATTCTTATCCTCTCCCTAACCAGAGTACTTTACTCTGAGATATAATGGGATATGAGGTTTATTCAACTTTAGATCTCCAGAAAGCGTACTATCAGATACCAATGGAGGAAAGTTCGATACCACTCACCGCAGTCAGATTTCCAGGAGGGGGATCGCATGAATTTCTTCGAATGCCTTTTGGTTTGAAAAATGCCAGTCAGACATTCAAGCGTTTGGCTGAAGAAATCCTTCAGAATTGTCCATTTGCGAGGGTATATATAGACGACATAATAATTTTAAGTCGCTCACGAGATGAACATCGTAGGCATTTGGAAACGGTTTTGACCAGGCTGGAACAATATGGATTAGTGGTCAAACCTAATAAGAGTAACATCGGATGTTCTTCAGTTAAATATCTTGGTCATATACTTTCCAAAGACGGAATTAAACCTTTGGAAGATAAGATCCAAGCTATTAAGGACGTAACGGAGCCCCGAACCGTGCGCCAGCTGCGAAGGTTCTTGGGCATGATCAGCTATTACCGTCGATTCATTCCAGGTCTAGCCGGAATTCTAGGATCGTTGACACGCCATCTTACTCGTGAAAAGAGCACGATCAAGAAGTCTTGGCCTATAAACTTGAGTCCAGAAGACCGAGAAAAATTCCAGAAGGCCAAGGAAATGTTAAGTGACATAACCACATTAGCACCTGTAGATTGGGAAAAACCTTTCGAGTTAATCACAGATGCTTCAGATGTTGCAATAGGGGCAGTGCTACAGCAAAGAGAAGAGGACATAGTAAGATCGATTGGGTTTTATAGCCGTAAGCTTAATGATCGAGAAAAACGTTATGATACGTTTAGTAAAGAGCTTCTAGCAGTGTATGCCACAGTGCTACATTTCGAGCATTTCTTAGACGGTCATAAATTTAAGTTATTGACCGATCATAAGCCGTTGATCAGTATACTTGGCACAACAGCGTGGCTTAAATACTCTCGTAGAGTAAATTCCCAAATAACCCGGTTATCAGACTTCGATATCACTGTGTCTCATATTGCTGGTGAGAAGAATGTGGTAGCCGATGTCGAGCTGATATTTCAAGGTCCGTTGTAGAGTAAAGATAATTCTATGCATGATTTAGTTAGTCAAATCGAGGAAGCGCAAGGATTGGATCCCTTTATGTTAATTTTGTCCAAAATGCCAGGATATGTTCGTAAGCTCTTAAGTGGCAATTGGTTGTTATGCGAAACGTATAGAAGTCAACCACGACCATATGTGCCGTTAGAGTTACGGGTCAAAGTTATCCTAGTGTTACACGGCATGGGACATCCATCCATTAAAGCCACCATTCGATTAATTAACGACAGATACGTATGGCCGCACATGTCTAAAGACATACGGGTATGGGTAAGAGCCTGTGCCAAGTGTCAAACGTGTAAGGTGTGGAGGCATACCAGAACCGAGATAAAGAATATTGGGATACCAATTGGACGGTTCAGACACGTACATATAGACATTGTCGAAATGCCCGAGGTTAATGGTAACAAATATTTGCTAACAATGGTAGATAGATTTAGTCGTCAATTCGAAGTTCCGATTTTAAAAGACATGACAGCGCAAGAAGTCTTGTTCGCGTTTCTACATAATTGGATATCGCGTTATGGTGTTCCGGAAAAGGTCACTAGTGATCGCGGTAGTCAATTTATGTCCGAGCTTTTCGAAAGATCTCTCAACATCATGGGAACAACTGTATTGCATACTAGCGCATACAACCCACGAGCAAATGGGATGGTAGAAAGGCTGCATCGTGAACTGAAAGCTGCGTTAAGGTGTACTAGTGGAACAAGCTGGATACACGATCTTCCTATAGTACTACTCGCCATGCGCAACAGATATAGGGCACAATTAGGTACTTCAATAGCAGAACTGGTTTATGGAGAACCATTAAGGTTGCCTGGAGATCTTCTAATAGAAACTCCAAGTAGTCTTGATTGGGCTTCTAGTTATGTAGATTGGTTCGTAGGAGCACTTAGAGATAAGATGTGTCGTTTGGCTCCGACCAAGACTAGAAAAGCAAAAACCAAGTGCTATGTGTCCTCTGATCTAAGATCGGCTTCGCATATGTATGTAACTAATGAAAATAGGAAGAATTGTCTGACACCATTTTACAAAGGACCATATAAGGTCAAGAGGATGACTGACACAAATGTCATCATAGAGGTAAATGGTATTGAGGATTGTGTTACTTTGGATCGTAGCACTCCCCAGTTTATCTGGTTAGACGATAGGACTGAAGTATCAGATGCGTTGAATGACCATCGTTCTATGGGCGAATCTGATGTGTGCAATCCCATCATACAGGCACATAACGAAATGCAGAACTCAGAAGACGCGTTGTCTAAAATAGCAAAATCTTATTCTACCAGTTCACAACATGAAAACTGTTTGGCAATACCCGATGATACGGAAGAACCAGTGACAACTGTACAGGGCGCGATGCCGACTTCAGGGGCGCCATTATGCACAACTCGTTCTGGAAGAGTGCAACGTCAGCCAAAGAATCATGATTACGTCTACTACTAGCCGTCTTTTTTTGAGAAGGTGGTGTATGTGGAGGAAGATAATTCCTCCGCCAAGATTAAAGTGACATTAACTGATAAATTTAAACCACCTTGGCTGATTGAAACGAATTTTATTTAAAAAGAATTTATTCATTTATTTTCCAGAACTTTCTTTGTTTAAATACTTGACTTTGAATTGTGCGCCATTTTCAGTTTTCGAGCATTACTGTCCTCGATTGGTTGTAACTTCCTCGGCCTGCTGCAATTGTTTCATTTTTCTTCATTTAAAGTTTGATCGATTTCTACAATATACGCCTGCTAACACTGTCTTCTATTTTTATTGATGCACGCATTTGGGGACGTTCTGGAACAGGTAATTTAATAATTCTGTTTTTCGCGTCTATTTCTTTCCAGATTATTTGTTCGGGTGTTTTGTAACGTGAAAGGTTTCACATTCCGATTGCCTAACATTAAGTGTCAATTTAATAATTAAATTCGATCGATATGGAAGCTCATCTTAAATTTGAGGACACTAGCAAGTTAGCGCAAGACATGGCAGGTATGAATTTAGCAGATGTGAATGAAAATACAAGCTTATCAGATTCTACTGCAAATTATAGGACTGAACACGATCTGGCATCTATGGGGTTCTCAGACACGAATAGGTTAGGAGCCTCTACACAATCTTCGATTATGCTGGTGGTTATAAAGCTGCATTAAATAGAGACTGTAAACTTGAGATAAATTCTAATCCTGTTATATATTTTTTCAATAGAAAACGATTCTTGTATGTGAAAAATATGAAATTAAACCAGTGGAACGATTTCATTTTTATTGGAAACTAGTCAAGTTCTGTTTAAGATATTTCGCGGACATTCTCGCATATGGGAACATTTTCACGAAATTCGGATATTATCCACTGCGCCACACTGCTGCGGATATATATATGGAATATCCCGGCCGTTGAGCGGTGTCGCGTTGTTTTCTGACCGTCCCTATTTTTATGATAATGAATTTTAAGACAAGCAAATGCGAGATCCTGTCTTTCATGCGGCGAGAGTTTTGTAATAATAAAATATCTGGAGTATTTTAAGTGCAGATAACAGTTGTCTGCCTTAGTCTGCAGACCATCTATGAATGGGATGATTGAATACGCATCGCCCATCACTTATGGAAATTGGCTACCTGGTGTGTTTTTCTGTAGTAAACTAATGTGAATTAAGAACAACCAATAATGATTTCAAACTGCATCCTCCGGTACACTGGATGAAATGAATCACTTTATTTACAAAGTTTTTCAGCGTAAATAAGATACCGCAAATGGGTTTGTATTGGTGGCCTCGACAGATGGATGCACTTTATCTTAAAGTTGAAAGGGTCCAATATCACCGTATACATATCGTAGAGTAAATAAATACCGCTAAATTAGCATCTAAAGGTCGGCTAATATCTGATATGATTCTCTAATCCGACGGCATATGTCGCTAAAAACCGTATTCACATTCACCAGTTTTAGGACGAAGAAGAAGGAAGGCGACGGCTGATGCTACTTTGTATTGAAAGAAATGCATACGTTTGTTATCCAGCAGCGTTTGTTGGTCGTCATTTGCAGCTTAAAACTATTGGAGTGTGACATTACGGTAAGCAGGCGTTGATTGTCTTCTATCCAGCCTGTCACAGCATAACGCACACGTTCAGGTATTTCCAGCATAGGATTTGGAAAACATTTTCTGGTCACCAAAATCCGATTTATATTTTTGTCAATGCAACTGCTTTATTGGCACGAGCTATAGAAGACATTATGCAGTTGAGCGCTCTTTAAGTTTTTGTACACACACACACACACACACACACATATATATATATATATATATATATATATATATATAACCATATATATATATATATAGATTGATTACTCAGATACTATTTATATAATCGAATGAGTATCCAAGTAAATGATTCGATATCAAAATCGAAACGAGTAATAAATGATTACAGATCAAGTTTGGGGCCAATTTTATTTAAAATCGTATTTGCACATTTGGAAACTAAGATCCTTAGAGTCGAGTTTGTAAGTTTAGTGCTGATTTAAAAGAATCTTTTTAATTGATCCGAAAATGCCGACTTCTCAAAAACTAATGTGAAACCAGATTTGTATAACGTAAGTAGGTATTTGATAAAACTAGGGTTGAGAATAAATAATAAAAAGACGAGAGCTTTAAAAATAGGTAATAGACCTGAATTTAATTATGTTGATGTTCATGATAATGTGATTATTAATGTTTTTGAGATCAAACTTTAGCACAAAATTAAGGATTTAGGCATAACTATTCAGTATACAGATCCTTCTGAGAGGCATTTCAACATGCGGCTCAGTGTTACAACCCAGCGTGTCTCAATTTCGACAGATCTGGTTCACCTTGGGGTCACATGTGCTAATTCTGCTTTTATACAATCCTTCTCTTAACTGTGGTTTTAGAAACAATCTTTGTTAGTCTCAAGAAGTTTTAATTCAAATTTCTTGAGTTGCAATTTTATTCGTAATTAATGGAGTTTTGTTTTAAAAACGCACACCCGCGCGTAACACGTCGGACGCATGTGGAAGATTACTGTGTTTTAGCTGTCAGAGCCAGAATTTATATTTTGTGTACTCTCGATCTATTATCCGTGACTCATAACCATATTGCTAAGGCACTGTGTATTTAATAACTGTTATTTATAACATTTGTGCCTAGATATTAACTTTGTGTTAACAATATTTTATTTTGTTGCCATTTAGAGCACGTAAATTTTGAGTATCATTGAATTTTAATTTACTTTGTAACATTGCTCATAATACACGTATGATACTTCGACTTAGATTTCTCCCATCTCGACACTGTGAAAGAAAATGAGACTGAATATAAGCACGGCACACTAACCGATTTCTTCCGACGTCACCTACCAGGCATGCGTAGGAATCACATAGCATCAGTACATAAACTGCTACCTCACAAAAAATAACACCTACAACATATTGAAAGAATAGTAAGCAGTTTCAAGAACAGATGGCCACTAATAAATAGAAATATCTTAACGAACGATATAAAATTAAAAATGTATATAATATGGATTAGGCCAATACAAGAATATGCTGCCGCTACTTGGAGTCTATTAAAAAATGGCTTATCAAGCAAGATAGAAGCTGCTTAATAATAATTGATTGCGCGGGTGATGGTAACAATTCTTTAAATCAATTTTGCGTGGTTGAAGTAAACACCGATCCCATTTTATTTAACTAGTCGTCGAACAACATAACAAAACTACCGCCAGCCGCAACGCACTGACACGTTTCGAACTTCCATGCTCATCATCAGAGTACTGTTATCATGATCATGGAAGGTCGAAAAGCGTCAGTTAGTTGCGGCTGGTGGTAATTTGGTTAGGTTGTTCGACCACTGATTAAATCAGTGTTTACTTCAAGCTCGCAAACATGACTTAAAGAAAAGATAGAAGCTGTGCAAGTAAATGTTGTGAAACAAATTAGCCCTGTCTCCTGCACTATATACGCCAATAGATTACTGTTTGTATCATTGCAAACTTTATGGTTTCGGAGGATGTGCTATTGCATAAAAGTTTTCCATTTGAACCATAGAACTGGTGTCTATATAAATCCAATCAGAAAGATTCATGAAGTTAGAACTAGATCTGGACAGTTAGCGATCTCTCCTCCTTTGGTGGGAAATGTTGCGGAGAAGTTATTCTCTCTTTAGAAATTTTACAATCAATTGCCAAATAGGTTTAGAGAAACGCCTCCATCTAAGAGGTCTTTTAAATTTTTACGTACTGAAATAGAAAATATCTACAATCATACTGATCTTTCTAAATTTGATTATAATAATACTTTCTCATGGATGAATTAAAGACAAAGATAATTGTGATTAGCAACATGCCTTCTTTAGATTTGTATTTTCACGTTCTGTATTATTAAAATTGAAATGTTATACAGTATATCATCATGTTAGTCAACAATAAATATAATCAATTACTAGTCATGATTATCATTTTTTGCACAATGCTACACTCAAATTATACATCAATTTTTCCTATTTCGATGATGAATTTATAACTAATTATATAATCGATTATTGTACAAATGCGATTAATTAATAAGACCTTTTATTTTCCTATATCATAATAATTATTACAGCCGAATTTTCAGACGTTGATATATTGTACATTATAACTAGAGAGGACTACTTATCTATATGAGACTAATTGCTAATAGTTGTAAATAGTTGTAAATCTCAATTTTGGTAAACTAAAGTATACATTGATATCCATCATGTTGGTCCCACATACCGACTCGATGACCATGATATTATTAGCATGTACCTTTACTTTTTTTAAACTTTACTGCGGCTGACTCCTTTTGGAGGATAAGCCGGCTCCATTGATATCCCGGATCATACCTCTGCATGCCGGGCGGTTGGCAGCCATTTCGGAACATAAAGTGGGCCAATGACGCTCCCAGTGACGCGGACCATAAAAATTGCGTAAATCTAGGAGTTCCATGCCCGATTTGATTGTTGCAAGCCATGTCTTCAGTTGCCCACCTCGGCGGCGGCGCCAGTTTGCATATTGACCTGGGTTCATCACCTGCCGTACCAGTTCGTCTTCGGGTTTGCGTAGTACGTGCCCGAACCATTGAAGTCGACGATGTTGGATCCAGACGGATAGTTGCATGATGTCCCCACATTGGTGACGAACAGATGCGTTCGACACCCGGTCCATCCATTTTGTCTTTGTGATGTACCTAAGGCACCAATGGTCGAATACTTCAAGCTTTTTGGAGTCCTCAGAACGTAATGGCCAAGTCTCACAGCCATACAGTAGCACAGGGCGAACAGTAGCCTGGTAGACTCTGATTTTCGTTTTGAGGCTGATTTCACTTCTTCTCCAAAGTGAGTTCTTCAATTTTAAGAAAGTAAGTCTGGCACGGTCGATGCGTGTTCGGACTTCATTCTTTGCTTGACCAGTTGGAAGTATTTTTGAGCCAAGGTACGTAAATCGTCGACTGTTTCGATTGGGCTGTCGTACACCGTGAGCTGCTCATCAGATGAAGATACACCGATGGCGAAGGCTTTCGTTTTGTCGGCATTGATTTCCAGACAAACGGCTGATGAAAACTGGGCCACTTGATCCAAAACGGTTTGCATGCTCCCAAAGCTGTCAGCAAGGAGAACAACATCGTCTGCGTAATCAACATTCCATGTACCTTTGCTATACTATAATGATGGTATCAGTTACTGACGCAATAGCCTTAGTGTTAGTATCCTTTACAGACTCAGTATATCTAATTTATTGAGTTAGTCAGCATTAAAGTTGCATTTTCGAGACTCTATATTATGTTAGCTTCACTTCTACAGGTTTACACATTCGTCTAGGAGATTTTATCGTCCTATTATACACATTCCTCACCCAAATATATAGTGGGTAAAGGACGTAATACCGGCTCCTAATGATGAGTCGCCAGTAAGCATGAAACTAATGTGCATGAAATTATACTTTCCGTTCATGCTGTCTTTGGTTGATCTTTCTGTTTACAACTGAACTACTTTGTTACTAGGTTCGCAACACTTAATACATACTTGCATATCTATTGTTTCTCCGGAAAAAAACAGTTTTTGACTGTTAGTTTCCCTTTATTTAAATTTATGTTTAAGTTACCTTGTTAATCAAAGGGTTTGTATTAAGTTTAAAACTATTTCAATATGTATGAGTGTTAGTTTTGCAATTTAAGTTTGCGGGTTCAAAATATACACCAATTATTATATTATAACATTTGATACGTTGGTTTCAGATAATTTGATGTATGTACATTTTTCATCTAAAATTGTTAATAGGGATTGTTCTAATGATTTATTTTATTTTAGGCGGTTGTTTGTCCACATTAAAGTAAAATTTAATTTCGTTTTTTTAAAGGATGACATTGTGTTGAGACCTTTTCTACATGACAATAGAATCCTACACGATTTCACCAATTTAACACTCACGTGTCGGCTACGTATCTTCTATTGTGGTCAAGGTTAGCTTACGGATGTAAGACCAGCGCAATCTGTCTTTAAGCGTGCTTGTTCGCAAACCTCTAGCAAGGATTCTCCGATGTTGCTGATATATGTCTCACGTAAATACGAATAGATGAAAGACCCACTGACTGCACTGATTCAAATGTCGGTAGGCACCAGTATCGATCGTGATGAGTTGAACAATACAATTGTCTGCGCTTTTAGTTCCAAATGGGCCAAGGTTTAACCCGTCAGGGTATTTCACTATTTAAATTAGTTTTTGTGTATACTAGGATTTCAAAAAAGCTTATTGTGCACTGAAGCACGTTGAATTTTAAACAAGATTTCATTATCGAGGGAATTATGACACTTCTTTATTCATATCTAACGAAATTTGTTGTTTATTTGTTCTTCGTGTGTGTACGTTATTAGTGTTCGATTTCTTGGATTACTGTTATAGTGTAATGTTACAATGTTGTTATTGGTAAGTTAAACATACACACATGCGTGCTTTGCTATTGCAGTTTAACATTGATTTTCTAGAAATAAGCTCCTTCGTTCATTAAAATGGGATATACCTAAGCCACGTCTTTCATGCTAACTCTCTTCTTATTAATAGCAGCCGGATCGACGACCATTAATTTTTGATATTGAGTAACATGTTAAGAAACGAATGGGTATCCAGTGAATACAAGACGTATGCTCATAGCATACTACATGTCATAAATCTTTAGTTTAGGCATTGAAACACGCTTCACTTTTATCGAACCGACGATCAACCGTACATAAACATAAATTTATGATACTTCACTGTTGCATCACTATCCACTTCTTTAGACTAAATCGAATATGTTAATCGTAAATAATAAAAAATCTAATGTCGCTGGATCTTGTTTAATTCGAAAGTATATAATAAAAAAACACGAAGTGTAGCTAACTTAAACCTCTATTCAACACATCAAATGGAAAAAGCGGACTGCAAAAGCGAAGCTTTAAACGAAATGTAACTTTATACGTCGCTTCCCTTCATAGCTTATTCTTCCCTTTTTTTAAAATAAGTAACAAAAGGAATGGATGACTAAGTAATAATTAATTTTTTTTAGAATAGAATATCTTTATTTGGATTCAAACCACACATGTTCCATCCAATAATAAAATTAGAAAATGTAAAATATAAAAAGATATCACATCACATATATATGTGCAATTAGTTGTACTGTACAATT
Source organism: Eudiplozoon nipponicum (assembly GCA_029291075.1). Taxonomy (NCBI): domain Eukaryota; kingdom Metazoa; phylum Platyhelminthes; class Monogenea; order Mazocraeidea; family Diplozoidae; genus Eudiplozoon; species Eudiplozoon nipponicum. Next base: position 124,807 of record JAQBSW010001653.1, read on the forward strand.
TATCAGCTTCAGAAAGTTCAGCTGTAAACAGTGATAAATTCTTCATCAAAATTAGGAAAATTTAAGATATAATTCGAGTATAACATTTTGTAAGAAAAAAAGGGAACCATGACTAATAATTGATTGTATGCATTGTTGATTAACAAGATGATATAATGCATAACATTTCAGTTTTAATAATACAAAATTTGAAGATAGAATCTCGAGAAATTATGTTGCTGAAAAACAATTAATCCTGTCTTTTATTTAGCCAGGAGAAAGTATTATCATAATCAAAATTAAAAATATCAGCAGGATTAAACACTTTTTCTAGTTCGGTAGATAAAAATTTTAAAGACATTTTAGTTGGAGGCGTTTCTCTAAGCCCCTTTGGCAATTGATTGTAAATTTTTGAAATTTGTGAAAAAGAGAATAACTTTTTAGAATAGAATAGAATAGAATATCTTTATTTGGATTCAAACCACACATATTCCATCAAATAATAAAATTGGAAAATGTACAATATATATTAAAAAAATTATCACATCACAATAATTGTGCAATTAATCTCATGTAGATAAGTATATCTCACTAGTTGTACTATACAATATATCAATATCAGAAAGTTCGACTGAAAAGAATAATATATACATCATCAAAATTAGGAACAATTAAGGTATAATTCGAGTGTAACATTATGCAAAAAATTGAGAACCATGACTAGCAATTGATTGTATGTATTGTTGACTAACATGATGATATAATGCATAACATTTCAATTTTAATAATACAAAACTTGGAAATAAAAATCTCAAGAAATTCTGTTTCCGATAACAAATATCCTTGTCTTTTATTCAACCATAAGAAAGTATTATCATAATCAAAATAAAAAATATCAGCAGGATTGCAGACTTTTTCAAGTTCAGTAGATAAAATTTTAAAAGACATCTTAGATGGAGGCGTTTCTCTAAGCCCCTTCGGCAATTGGTTATAAATTTTGTAGATTTTCGAGAAAGAGAATAACTTGCTCGCTACATTCCCCACCAAAGGAGGAGATATTGCCAAATGACCAGATCTAGTTCCAACTTCATGACTCTTTCTTATCGGAGTCATATAGGCACCAGTCCACTGGTTCAAATGGAAAACTTTTATGCAATAGCACATCCTCCGAAACCATAAAGATTGCAGTGATACAAACTGTAATCTAGTGGCGTATATAGTGCAGGAGATAGGACTAATTTGTTTCACAACTTTTCTTTGTACAGCTTCTATCTTATTAGACAAACCCTTTGTTAAGGGATTCCAAGTAGCGGCAGCATATTCTAGTATCGGTCTAATCCATATTATAAACATTTTAAATTTTATTTCATGCGATATAATATTTCTATTTATTAATGCCCATCTGTTCTTGGCACTGCCTACTATCCTTTCAATATGTCTCTCAGCAGAAGCCGTACAATGAATAGTTATGCCTAAATCCTTAATTTCTTGCATAAGTTTAATCTC